>JAOTRA010000003.1:5668158-5684677 GCA_026260255.1 Pseudolaguvia tuberculata | reverse complement strand
ACCCCCGCCTCTCGCCCTATGTGTGCTGGGATAGGCGCAGCAGACCCCTGTGACCCCGGATTCGGGAATAAGCGGGTGAGAAGATGAATGAATGACTGAATGAATGAATGAATGGTTAGTCATCAATTGAAGTCAGCTCATCTATGTGCAGATAATCAAATCCTGGAATGTCTTTAAACAACAGATCCCACAAGACAAACACCTCTGATAATCCAATTCCATTTAAAAAATACAGATCATTCTGTAAAAAAAACCTAAAAAACCCCCAACAAAAACAAAAAACCCACAATACAGGTTTTGGAGAGGTTTTCTGACCAAACCTGTCATTGTGGCATAATCTTCTTCTAAACATAAACCACAGGATGACACGAATTATTTAGCAATTAAAGAAGCAAGAACATACACGGAAGGAGAAGCCCGAAGGCTCCTTGACGAGGCAAACAGTCAAAAGAACAAACAGAAGCTGACAAGTACAAAAGAAATCCGGAATGGATGCCAGCAATCGTGAAACAGTGAGGCTTTGTCCCTGAAAATCAGCAAAAGATTTTAATGAAGCTGTGTAAAAATAATATTAATAAAAGAAGATCTCGAGAAAATCTCCAACAGAAAGCACGACATTTAAATGGCTGCCATAATGTTGGGGGTAAAGAAGTATAAGCAGGTCTTTTAAACTAACACTGACTTATAAAGTGCTCAGTGGACAAGATTAGAATCAATCTGACAGTGTGTGCAATGAAGGATGTGTCATTTTCACAGTCCGTGTTAGCTGATGTTCTGTTACACATAATGTTCAAAGTTATCTATGTCTATGTGCACTTTTGTTATTTGGATTAGTATAACAGAGCAGCGCAGTGGCGTATTGGTTAGCACAGTCACCTCACAACAAGAAAGTCCCAGGTTCGATTCCCAGGCCAGGGATCTTTCTGTGCGGAGTTTGCATGTTATGCCCGTGCTTGCGTGGGTTTCCTGTGGGTACTCTGGTTTCATGCGATTGTCCAAAAAACATGTACAATAGGTTGATTGGTGAATCTAAATTGTCTATAGGAGTGAATGTGTGTGTGGTTGTTTGTCTATGTGTGGCCCTGCAATGGACTGGCGACCTGTCCAGGGTGTACCCCTGCCTCTCACCCTATGTGCGCTGGGATAGGCTCTGGCAAACCCCTGTATTTTTTTTTTATATGTAACCATATTCTCCAGAAAAGAAATGTAATTATCGGACATTTCAGACACCCAGCAGCATACAACTTCACTTATGTGGACGTAGATGTGTGGGACTATCAGGAACTGATACTAAGTGAAAAATAAATTTGAGATAGTGAAAAACCGCCCTGCAAAGGACTGGCCCTATGTGAGCTGGGATAGGCTCCAACAGATCCTGTGACCCCCGAATTAGAGAATAAGTGGGTGAGAAGATGAATGAATGGATTATAATGAAAATCTCTCTGATAAATTTTCTTTCTTCTTTCAGCTGCTCTTGTTATGGGTCACCACAGCGGATCACTCTTCTCCACTCTACCCTGTCCTCTACATCTGCCTTTTTCACCCCAACTACCTGCATGCCTTCCCTCACCACATCCATAAACCTCCTCCTTGGTCTTCCTCCTTCCCGGCATCTCCATCATCAGCATTCTCTTACCAATATACTGCATGTCCCTCCTCTGCACAAGTCCAAACCATCTCAACCTAACCTCTCTCACCTTGTCTCCAAAACATCCTATGTGCAACGTCCCTCTAATAAACTCATTTCTAATCCTGTCCATCCTGTCGATCCTTGTCACACCCAATGAAAGTCTTAACATTTACAACTCTGCTGATAACCCCCCCCCCAGCATACATATTATAAACACACAAACCTGTTGACCTTTACCAAGGACTATTTTTAACCAGTTGAACCAATCATGTTTATCTAAAATTACTGACTATTACCATCAATTTTACAACACTATAGAGCAGATACACTATATACCTTAATGTGTGTTCTGTGTATAAACACTGTCAGACCTACAGTGCTTTAGGTAAGAGTAGTTAAATGAGCAGGGAAATTATGTGTGTAATGAATGATTTTTTGGTCTAATTACAAGCTTATCATTTCAGAATTTGAATGGTAATCACTTTTAACAACTTGCTCATAAACGATCGACTGATTTGACCCAGGAGATTAGTAAGGGAATAAAAAAATAAAAGTTTGCTCTGTAAATATAGGCACTTAAATAAATTACAGAGATGATTGACATTAGTACTAAAATATAGCTGCCAAAAACAAAATCTTATGTGTGTGTGTCTGTGTGTGTGTAGCCCATGGCATATCTTTTACACAATGCTTTTATTTGCATTGGCTCATGAATTACGTTTTCATGAGGACATACAGTGCCAAAGGGCCAAAAAGATGTGAGCCTTCTCCTCAAATGCCTTCTTACTCCTGAAGAGTGTGAGGTAACAATACAATATGTGTGGGAGGTATAAATACAATATGTATGTTGGTTTTTAAAAAAAAAATTTAATTCTTGATAAATTTTGTCTCAATATTTTATTAGAAAGTAATATTGATGCTATTGTCTCCTAAGCAACAAATAAAACCACAATGAGCTTGGCTATTCAGAAAGAGCAGTGCTAAAATGATATTGCAGAGCTATATGAGGCAAATGAGGCCTAGGTTTGAAAAAAACCAATCTGAACCCCAGCCCTAGTAACCGTGGTTCAACAATAAGCGATCTTGACTGGTGCATTCAGAGGCCTGTGTGTTCCCAAGAAAGCCAAAGACGAGGTCGGTAAAAAGACGCATGGTGCAAGGCTAATTTATCCTGTGAGCTAAGAAAAACTATTTTTAGTATTGCTGTGGTTGAACTGCTTTGGGTTTGTCAGTGCCAAGTGGTTCGGAGTTCGACCCTGATTCTGGTTTCAGTGGTCAAAAAAATCAACTTCAGCTTCCCCTGTGCAGCCAGCCACTAATGTGATGACAAATGATGGCAATAATTTGGAAAAGTTTGTAGAAGTCCGTCTCTATGTCCTGTAAAATGGACGACTCAAGGGTTTATAGCTACCCGCTTACCCGGTCACCCAAAGGTTCCTCTTCCATTTCTGCAGTATTTACTGTGTTGGCAAAACATATAAGATGGCAACCCATTTTTTCCTCTTCACTCGCTTTCTAAAAATGTGGCAATGGGACTTTGAGATGTTAAAGCTATTGTCAAGAGTACTATGTGACTCATGGAACATATGAACCCCAAAAAATGACAGAAGGGACCAGACACATGAAGTCATCCAAGATACAGGCTATTAATGAGAAAGACATGTTTTCTTATTAATTTTTTTTTTTTTTTTACAATGAAGTGAATCTGAAACAACCCTGAAAGGAATATTAAATGACAGAAAATTAGGGGGTTCATATTCTTATGAATAACTGAATAACTGTTTACTGTATATCATCATGATGCTTAAACAACCACAGACTAATGTTTTCCTAATTTGATTCTCCTTTTTTAGGTAAAATTTTTGAAGAAAAAGAAGATAGATATTTTACGGCACAAATACTTCTCATGAGATAGTGATTCAGATTTAATTTAATACACCAGTAGAACATAAATTGATAATGAAGGCTGATTGATCAGAAAGTATTGATACATTTCATTTAATATAAAATTACAGCCATTGATTTTAGATTTTAGTTTTCTGTTGGAAGACCTATTTAATACATTAACACCCAGTAATACTCAAAAGCCTCATGCTTTAAGCTGCATCAAAACACAGTACATAATATTCTGTATGTATTTTTCCAAAAAAAGTATAAAAACCTCTTTGATTTAATGAAAAATAATAATCTATACTTCAGAAACACTTATACGGCTCTCAAGAGACACAAATTTGACTTCTCTGTCTAAGAAAGTTGTGCAAACGGGGATAGGATAAGTGGTAATTTAACTTTCATGGAAAAAATATCCCATGGCAACTTACAGAAACAGCAACAGAGCCATTTTACGACTAGAGTATATGTGTGAAACTGTAATAACTTTAATAACTGATCTAACGTGAAAAGCACACCTGCAAAAGTTATGTTAATGTTTTCAAAATGCAACGAGTCAGGGCACCATCGGTAATCGCAATTAATTTAACTCTAATTTCCTTCAGGTTCCCTCAAGAACAGAGTCGAGATCTTGCTGAAAACTGATGGAAATATGTTCATCACTGAAAAGTGCTTTTCCGTGAAAACGCCTCAACAATCATGCAGTGAAGGAGAGATGGCAGAGGTGAACCGCGGCCCATTAAACTGGCCAAACTGAAATTATGGTTAACCTCCAGATGCTTCGGTCTTTCCTCCTGTAAAAACTGAGGTTAAACAGATTAAATGCAGACACGTATTACACAGTCTAATATAAATTGTTTAAAAATTAATCCCTTTTACACAATAACCATGATAATAAGCAGGATAGTGTATTCAGGATAAGCAGGATACCTGGCTGCACATCTGTTATCTAAATACTATGTTCAAGTTGTTTTGTCTATAATACAGCAGCCAATATTTATGAGCAGGATTTTATCATTTTTCGGGTGTAGAATTGTTCATTGTTGCTCCTTGCAATTAGCTGTATCTGATCTCTGTTTAGACGACTCCCAGGTATAAATCTTCTTATCCGCTTATTCCCTATTCAAGGTCAATGTTTTGTCTATGATAAAGCAGCCAATATTTATAGGCTGGATTTTTACCAATTTTCGGGTGTAGAACTGTCAATTTTTCCTTGCAATTAGCTGTATCTGATCTCTGTTTGGGCGACTCCCAGACATAGAGCTTCTTACCTGTTTATTCCTTATTAAGGGTCAATGGGATCTGCTATATTCCAGCATATAGGGCAAGAGGCAGGGACATGTTTTTGGACTGTTGGACTGTGGGAATTACAGAATACCCAGAAGGAAATCCATGGGGAAAGCATGCAAACTCCGTAAGATCCCCAGCCCAGAAATCGGACCCAGGACCTTCTTCTTGTGAGGCAACTGTGCTAACCACTACGCCACCACGCCGCCCTATATAATATGATGTTGTATATTATAGGTCAACAACATTAATTGAAATAGTTTTTTGTCTTGCGTTACTATAAAAAATCTTAATCAAATCGAATTAAATATAATAAGTCTGGCCAATATCTGTTTCTTATTGTATTTACAGACAGAGTTTTGCGTGTACAGAACCGCAGAGTGCGCACAAACCTATGCAGAAGATAAAAACCGTTGGCAGCTCAAAAACACACAGCCGATTCGGTTTGAGAATGTTTTACAAATATCGTGGACTTCAGACCAACGTGGATGCTCAGGTACGTTGTGTTTGCAGTGTGGTTTCTCAAACGTATACAAACTCAGAGAGCGTCTACGGTCTGCTTCAGCCTGTTTATTGCCACTTAAATCAAACTAAATGAAAACCTGTGACTCTCCGAGCTCCAGGGCATTGGCACGTCACTGATGTCACCGAGAAGACTACGCCAGCTCATACACAGTCGCACTCCTTCCCAAACATCAGTTCACAAGTAGTTAAGACGACAACACACTGAAACTGTTAGCTATTTTACTGTTTTTTTGTATGAAGTGCTTGTGTGTGTGTGTGTGTGTGTGTGCGTGCGTGCGTGCGTGCGTGCGTGCGTGCGTGCGTGCGTGCGTGTCTGTGTTAATTACTTTTAATAATATGATGAGTGAGATGTGGTTTACTAAAAACAGTAGACTGACTTGTTGATAGGCCACTTATTTTCTTTTCTAGATTTACTCATTATCTGTTCATTTTAGATCAGACTGCTAAATATGTCAATCAAACCCGTGACCTTCTTGTTGAGAGGTGACCGTGCTAACCACTATACCACTGCACTGCCCTGTGTAATGGTTTGGTAAATAAATTTTTTATGCTATTCCAGTTTATTCTAATTCTAGAAAATACATTTCTGTAATTAGAGCCTTACAGTTTAGTATTTGGAGCAAGTTAAAATAGTAAATAGTTTCTTAAAAAGGCAATTTGACGAGCAATAACTGTTAGGGATTTAAATAGAAAGACAAAAAGACAGACAGACAGACAGACAGACAGACAGACAGAAAGGCATGTGAAAAATAGGTAAATAACATGCCTGTAATGCCCCAGCAATTTGCATACAGTTAAAGAAATTGCTATATTTAATAATATATATTTTTTTTTAATAAACCAGTTTATAAATAAAATAACTGAATGTATTTCAGGTTTCCTCTAATGATTATATCACTTTTTAGAAGTGATACTTCTACTTTTTAAAGTAGTCAGTGTGCAGAAGAATAACTATGTAGATTTACTGTCCTCTGAAAATAACTCAACATTCATTCATTCATTCATTCATTCATTCATTCATCTTCTTACCCGCTTATTCCTGAATCCGAGGTCTCGGGGGTCTGCTGTGCACACCTAGGGCGAGAGGCGGGGGTACACCCTGGATGGGTCGCCAGTCCATCACAGGGCAACACATAGACAAACAACCATTCACACACACACATTCATTCCTATGGACAATTTACAATCACCAATCCACCTAATCTACATGTTTTTGGACTGTGGGAGGAAACTGGTGTACCTGGAGGAAACCCACGCAAGCGCAGGGAGAACATGCAAACTCAGCACAGAAAGATCTCGGCCCGGGATTCAAACCTGGGACCTTCTTGTTGTGAGGCGACTGTGCTATCCACTATGCCACCGCGCCGCCCATAACTCAACATATAAACATTATTGTCAAAAAACTGTTTAAATGTAATATTTCGTGTGAGCATCATTGTTATCTAACACAACCTTAATCCCCTGGACATGGGTTTGACCAGAACTGTACATGTTGTTGCTGGGATCCTCTTTCACTTTCATAATGATCTCACAAAGCTTCTAAATGCTTAGTTGGCGATTCACGACTTTCTGCTACAGAATGCCCTATAGGTGCTCAATAGGGCTCCGGTCTGGAAACATATTTGGCCACTGTATCACTTTTATTTTCCACAAAGAGGCAATTGTCAACTTTATGGTGTGTTTGGGGATGTTATAATGTTGGAAAACTGCTGTTTGGCTCAGTCTTTTAAGAGACGGAGTCATATTCTTCTTTCGAATGTCACAATATATGCTGGAATCCATATTTCCCTCAGTGGGCCACAGCCCTAAGTAACAGCAACACTCATGCAGACCCAGACACACAATCTAGACATCATCTCACCCAAACAAGTCTCATCTTAATCTTATCAGACCCCAAAAATGAATCCACTAATTCATGCTGTTAGGCAGGTTGTTTTCAGCAAACAGTTTGGGTGCCTTCTTGTGATCCAGCTTCAGTACAGGCTTCCTTATAAGATGACCGCCATGTAAACCAACTCTGCAGTGTGTGGCGTGTGGTCTGAGTACTGACAAGCTGACCTCTTGCCTCTAAAGCAATACTGGCAGCACTCATGCTTGTGTTTTTTAAAGCCAGTTTTTGCACCTGACACAACTAACACTTAACACAGGGACTCGGCTACTTTAATCAAAACTTGATTTTGCATGGTGAAATACAAACACTTAAGGTGTATTCACTAATGCTGCCATTTTGTGCTTTTTTTGACAATATTGTATGTATGTTTGTATTATTTTTTATTTTAAGACAGTAAATGTATACTGTAATAGAAGATGCACTACTCTAAAATATATGCAAGTTTCATTTTATACTAAAATATTTTCTGTAATTACAGGAGTACAGTGTACTCAAATTCTGTATTCAGTTATTTTTATTGAAGATTTGTTTATCTTATAGATTATTTCTGTTCAAAATGTACTGTGATTTCTGGATTAAGGAGAAAATTAATTGAACAATTTGTTTAAGTGTAGTTTTATTACTTGTGTGATAGATTTGATATTAAACACATCAAATGATACATTTGAACATGTGCTGTATGTGATCCACATTGTGAAACAAATAAACTGAAATGAAATTACTTTTAATTGTAAAAATGTAAGGAAGCAATAACTATGATCAGCGTCTTCTAAAAAAAAAGTTTAGTTATTAATATTGTAAAAATGTATAAATGTTTACTGTGTACCCACAGTGTACCCCTGCCTTTTATCCTATGTTCGCTGGAATAGGCTCCAGCAGACCCCTGTTACCCCAAATTAAGAAATAAGTGGATTAGAATAAATGAATGTTCAAAACTTTTAACTCTGTTAAAAATTGTTTAACTAAAGAGAATTTATGTGAATTAAGTCTATCACATGAAAGAGATTTACATAATTTAAAATGACTTTTACAACAAGCGGCTTATGCAGACAAATTAAAACAAAGCAGAGCGCTTGCCAAAGGGAAAAATATATAAAGAAACAAAGAAATAATTCCTCTTTAAGTGAACAAACTCATCACTTTGGATTTAAGTTCTACTTCAAAGTGAGTGTGTGGTGCTGTGGACTCGCCATTAAATATGACATCATTCTATATGAATGACTTAATGTTCACTATTATTACGCACACCCACAGTCAACCACCCACCCACACCCACCCAGACACAGCCTGACAGGTGATTAGACATTACCCTTCAGAAAGAAAGCGCTAATATTATACCATCTGACGGGACTGTTATTAATGATGGAGTATTATAAAACCATCATCATTACATCAGAGCAACATTCTATTTAAGTATTATACAATTCATATGTGAGCTATTTTATCATCCATATCAGATCTAATATACAAACCATGCACCCTCCTCTGATGTATCCTACAGATTCTGTATGCTAACCTTAGATTATTTGCTACCAGACATTTACATTTACATGTCGAGCTTATAACAGATGCCGGTATTCAACTTCCATATATCTCATCCGCCCAGCAGTAGCAGTTTGGTGGTGCTGGGAATTAAATCCACAACATTCGGATCAGCAGTCTAGGATCTTAACTACTGTACCACCAACAAGATGACACTGTGAAGCAAAATGTCTCAATACTTTTTAGATATTTAGCCCAATTTTGTGTGATTGGCTGATGGCCGCCATGTGACAGTAAACCAAATTGTCGCCATGAGTGAATCTGCATCCTTTTTTTCACAAAACCCGCAAACACGTTATTGCACTTCTTTTCATTAGATGACTCAATGCCTCAAATATGTTCCATTTGTGTTAAGTTTTATGAGGCCATGTGCCACCCAGACATCAACAGCAGAGCCAAACCAAGTGACAGCACTGATGACCGTCGCTGTAGAACCTTCATCAGATGCTAAACACGGTATGCTAATTTCTCAACTCATCAACCAACCAGTTCAAAATATACAGAATGTTCTAATGTATCTCTACTCCAGTGTCCACATGACAGAGTGAAGAAATTTTACTAATACTAAAATAGTATATGTAGTAAAATGTGACATTATTTTGAAGATTTGCTGTTAGCTACGAGTTTTGCTTTTAGCCCTGTAAGAAGTTCATGAGGAACATGTGTCGTTACTGTTATTGTAAACTCCTGAACACAGACCGCTACCAAATTATATCCAGACTGCACTCCATACCATCCGGAGCTGAGTCCATATTCATCTTAGAATAGAGGATGACCTAAGAGTTTGTTTTAGTCTTGCTTCATGACATGTCTTCCAGACTAGTGACACCTCATTAAACCACACACTGAACACTAATGTTAATAACACCAGTGACATATTCAACACTGAACACAGTGCAGGTTCAGGTCTGGATGAAAACGATCCACGTCCAAGTCACAATAGGGTTCTGCCACCCTTATCCAGAGGTACTTACATTTATTTCATTTAAACATATGAGCAGTGGGGTTAAGGGCAGTAATATGACCATGCAGGGGATTAAACGACTTAGCTTCCACTTACTCCATAATACACATAATGTAAGTGTTGATTTTGTGATAAACTCCTATGTGACAAATAAATTCCTTTACTAGCCTAATTACGGTTACAGTCCAATCAAACATTGCACCTATGTGAGCTTTTTAGGAAGCTGTGACTATTCTGAAGCAGGTAGGGGTTCTAATCTCTGTACTATGAAGTCGTTATTTTTCCGTTAGATGGTGTAAACAACTCAGAAATATTGCTACTACAACAAATTAATCTGGAGAAAGAATTGACTTCTGTATATAAACAAAAGATTATATCTGCATCAAGTCAAATAAAGTCACCTTTAGTTATATAGAGCTTTTGAATAAGACAATACAGTGAAGACACACTGAAAACCATCAGTTCATTTTAATATCGGCAAATTATTGAGGGTCAAACTAAGCAGGCCAGAAGCAACAGCGGCAAGGAACGAATACTCAGTTTTCCTCTGACCAGACAAACCAGCAGGTTATTTCATTCATTCATTCATTCATTCATTCATTCATTTATACTTACCCGCTTGCTCCCTAATTTGGGGTCACAGGGGTCCATGTTACAGAAAAAATTCTGGGAAACTCTGGGGTTATTGTTTTTGTATTGATCTACCAACTGGACTGGATACAGGATGTATTTTGTGGCAATGCTGAACCTGGTTCTGATTGACCTGATTATTCCAGCCTAACAATCCTTTAGCATATTTCAATAATGAAAATGTGGCTGTTATGTGTAAGCCAGAGATGGATCTTTAATTTAATTTTAAACTGGCAAGGTGTGTCTGGCTCCCAGACAGTGTTAAATAAATTATTGATCATCATCATATGGTTGTCAAACGTTGCTACCTCTCCCTGATAATAAATTGTTTTTGGTCTCTCTGTCACTACAGGACTGTGTGTGAAAAAACCGTCAACAAATTTTCAAAACAAAAACATAAACAGAATTTGTAACTTTGATTTATTAAAGAAAGTTAGTTGTACATTTTCAGAGTTTTCTATTATTATCATTGAACATATGAGAAAAATTCTAGTGAGCGAATACCATAATGCAACCATTGGTTGATGACATAAAATCGATCTATGCACAGATAAAGCATGTAATGTTGTATAAGATGAAACAGTTGGGCATGGAATGGCATTAGATTTATAAATTTAAGGTAATCACACCACCCTGTCCCTTTTCTTAACAAGTAGCCACATGACTGAGGACCTGATTTAAGAAAGTAAGATGAAGTGGGACATTTACCAAATGTTAGTGATACAAAAAAACAAGGGAAAAGGGCAATAGTCAATAAATCTGTTGCTTGAGTGTTAGATGAAATATGTATGTGTGTGAATGAGTTAACCATAAACAGATATACATATAACCGGCAGTGGTTTGATCTGTACAGAAGGCAGATGATGTGTTCCTTACTAAAATATTGCAGTGGCCTCATTGCCCCATGTGTTTCACGTTATATACAAACACAAAGAGAGAGAGGAAGAGAGCAAAAGAGAGAGCAGCAGAAAAAGAGCGATGACATTAGTGTGCCGAACAGCTCCACATGGCAAAGCTTTCAGAGCAGCGGTGTGTAAAAAGCATTAAAATCCCAGGCCTAATAAACTGGTTATTTATAAGACTGTAACGGGCTTGTAGTTTGTCTTGAGCTAACCCCAAAAAGAAGAACAGAGACACTGAAGCCGTGGTGAAGCACTTAACACAAGAGAGAAGCTCTCCGAAACACACAACACCTCTCCGGCCATTTCTCTGCACTGCTCACCACCCCCAGCATGCCATCCTGCAGCCTTCTTCACCACAATAAAGAGACAAGGCACATGCGACACACAAAGACCCAAAAATCTGTTTGTGGCAGAGGCTTAATAAAGAAAAAATCTCTCAAATATTCTTTATGATGTCATAGGAAAAAATCCACAGTATCCTTAGATCCATGAGAGGAACAGAAACAAATAACTATAATACTCTCACAATATAACAGACAAATGTTTCTCTCGCTTATTTAAAATATAGGAAAATGTGAGGAAAATAATCACATTTATCACACATTTTATGCTCTATAGAATTAGAAATGTCGGTATGTCTACACTATTTACCTACTAAATAAAATTTGTCTCACTAGACAAAGTCGGATTTGTCACTTGGTTCCGATTTAAATGTCATCCAGCTTTAATCAGCCTCATCTTTTCAAAACAGCATGTTCTTCGTGTTTGTTTGTGAAAAGCAGTCTGGGTGTCTCAGTTTCCGCCGTGAAAACACTAAACAGTCATGTCTGTCATCATAGCGTGTATGCCAGTCACTAAACAGTTCCATTTATCCCTGTAGGGAGGCAACAGTAATGATGTTGTCATTGAGTCCCAGTTCAATAATCTGCTTACTGCTTACTGCATACAATAAAAAATTTTCATATATTCTACTGAAAAATTATAGCATGTTAGTAGCATGGTGGCGAGAACCACCTATTCATCGCTAAGGTTTCTTCCTTTTTTCTTTTAGACACTGGCATTGTATTACAGTGACACTAAAACCTAAACCTGTATTTATTTTCATTATAACTAGTATCTGGATTTACAATTAAACAACTGATAATTACCATATATATAATATATAAAATTTTTCAAAAGACATCTGTCTATCAAATGAAACGCCCTTTCCTCATGGCAGATTCTATTTTACACCACACATTAAGTCAGAAATCAGATTACACAGTGTTCCCATTTTCCTCTTATGAAAAGTTTAACTGGCTAAAGCCTACACATCACTGCTGGAGAAATGACAAACCTTACGTATGTACAATCAGAAGTGCGTCCCCTTTATATAACAGAATACACTACATGACCCGTGTGATTGTTCGCTTTAAAAATAAATCTGCCAAATGCATTGTGGAGAATCTTATTCTAGCTGAAGATAATGGGTTTTTCTGAAGGCCGCACATTTCGGCGTGCTGCGTAATCATTTTGTAAAGCGGTATCGTCATACATTATGGAAAAAAACCATGCTCTTCAGAACGACCTCACATCTGCTTGTATAAATGATGAGTTTGACCCTTTAATCATTATGATACAGAAAATAGTCACTGTGTGTGTGTGTGTGTGTGTGTGTGTGTGTGTGTGTGTGCGCGCACTAAAGTGGTGGTTATGCTCATTTTGGATGCAAAACGCTAGAGGATGGCTGAAGAGGTCGGTTGACAGCTCAGCACAGGCTGTGTATTCAGTATGAGCCAAAGCTTTGGCTGCCTGGTGATCATTACAGTTTTTTACCTCATTTTTATACCCATGCTGATCAACACCACATTTCAACCTGTCAGGTCTCATTCTGTGCAGGGGAATGTGTTCTGTATTAACCCCGAACATCTCTGGATTGTGTATTAACAAATGCTTTTCACAAAACCTATAAATGAATAATTTGACCCGCCTCACGTGCCAAGCGCTGTTTACTGTTTGATTTTTTTTTTTGTCTATGTAATTTGTGCCATTCTCATCTTTGTGTTTGGACCCATCAGCAAGTGAAGCTGGAGCTAATTTACCCCCACTGTTGTTTTATTTCAGTTTAGCATTCAAAAAACCCAGGCTTTAATCCACAGCTAATCCACTGTGATGCGTGTCAGAGTCCCTCCATCAGTGCAGTTCTGTTTGGAAGGGAACCAAGGCTACGCTCAGCATCAGTGCTTTCCATCATCCTGATCTACTGCTCAGTGCTGCTTTCTAATTCACTTCACTACATTCGAGAAAGAATAGCCAGAAAAAAAATTAGTTCTCTTCTTAATCCAGGTTGTATAACCCAAAAAGAGTGAAAAAAAAATATCAGACATGAACTAGCTGTAAATGAAATGGACATTACTGTCATTTCACATCATAATACTAGACCTCAATACTCAATTATGCAAATATGTACTATGTTTGGAAGATTACAACACTGTTTACCATCATGAAAACATTAACCACTGAAGCAAAGTGATGACAACTTAATAAGGCAGGTTAGCCTCATATTTTGTTAGTTTCTCTGATTAATCCCCCCCTCCACTGTCTCACTTAAATCTACAATAGGTGATTGTCTTTCAAAACATATTTTGTTTTGCTGGATAAAAGTCTCTCCACATCCTGGTAGAAATCATTAAGTTAAGCGGTATAAATGGTTTTATATGCCTACATACTTTTGGGAGTGTAGGACCAAGAAATGTTCATCCATTCAAAAGGTTTAGTCATTTATTTCAGTTATAATAAGCTTTCTTACCCAACCTGTCAACATATGCTTTTATGTACCTCATCATCAAAAGTACTGCAAAACCCCAAATGTATATCTGTGTTGTGTTTCTATGCTGGAGTTGACTACAGGAGTCAAAGAGTCTGAAAGATGATGCAATAGAAATATTTCTATTGACAGGTTTACAAATTAGGTCTACATATGCAGCATGTAGGCAAGTACTATTTTGATGTTATTTTGTATTTTAGTACAGTTACTAACTGTGCTATAAAGTTTTCTCACCACAGAATTTTTGCAGGAAGCTTTGGTTTGATACAGCTAGCATTTTCCAAGATGCCCTCTCGTTTGTTTAATCGGAGTATACAGTAGTGGCTATTCTTATTTTCATATTTGAACAGATTTAAACTTGCACTATTGAATGCTTATATTTTGGGATTTTTATTTTATAGCCAAAGTCTGATTTTATCATCTAAATTGTGATACTGACACTTTTTCCAGACCATTGCTCTGGGATTTAGATTTTTTAACAAATTCTGTGTTATTCTACGAACAGGTGTATTTACATTGTAATTTCACAGTGATCTAAAAAAAAGCTTTTAACCATATT
The DNA here is from genome assembly GCA_026260255.1 of Pseudolaguvia tuberculata. Lineage (NCBI taxonomy): Eukaryota > Metazoa > Chordata > Actinopteri > Siluriformes > Sisoridae > Pseudolaguvia > Pseudolaguvia tuberculata. Next base: position 5,670,051 of record JAOTRA010000003.1, on the reverse strand, counting down.
CACTTAAAAACAAATATTGGGTATTACAGTTGTTCTTTGTAAACCTATTCTGGCCTATAAGAATTGTTGAACATTTTATAATAAACGTGTTTTCTAGGGTGGGAAATATTCCTGGTCTAATGGTGGATCCAGAATCTTTTTAAAATTAATAATATTGATAAATATTCCTGCTTCAATTTCAACTTAAACTAGGCAGATAATGTCAAAAAGGCAACAACATCCTCAAAACGTTTCTCTTAAACTTAATTTTTTTGTCCAGAGAACATTTGACTACACAATGTAAGATCGATGAAGCTGTCTTTTTCTCTTTTTACTTTGATTTGATCAAATGTAAATATTCTTTTAAGACAGAGAATGACTGCGATATTAAAGTTGAGACATCGGACACACTTTAATCAGGATATCTGTCTGTCCATCTGTTACATTTGATCATCATTGTTGTCGTCAGCATCACCGCTATTTCTAATAACAGAAAATCTGTTTCAGATTATACTTTGCTGCTTTAGATTACGGTTGTGGTTTTCTACTGGAGCTGAATGCATTTTTGACAATAACTCATTTGTCTTTGTAGAAAATGCTTTATACATTGTTTTCAATTATGTATTATTTTTATGAATTCTTGTTTTATCTCATTTAATTTGGTTGGCATTTCAAAATACAATTATTTTATTCGCTTTTTCATTCAGAAACAAAACACATTTAGCAGTCATATGATTTAACTGACCCAAAGCTGCAGTTTACATGACATTTGATCACTGCACACCTCACTATTGTTTATCTGTAATAAATGGACATGAGATGAGGATATGATCCATATTCTGTCTTGTTCCTCTCAAGATTTCTTTCCTATCCCAGAGTTTCTATTATTTTACCCCAGGTAGCTTTTCCACAAATTGCCACAATTTGCTTGCTCTTTAGGAACTAATGTACACTTCCTTACTGGTGCTGGTTCTATGTGAAGCTATTTTGATTGATAAAAGCTCTATACAGTCACAAATCAGTAGAACAGAATTATTTCTTTGCATTGTTTCACATTTAAAATGGCAATCTATCTAAAGTACAAAATGCAACAATCGGCAATTAAGTACAGTGTCATTAAATCTCTGCATCTGATAAGCTGTAAATATCCACAATGGCCATTAGGCGAAAAAATACCCAATTTATCATGGTACTACAACACTTATACCTTCCAACACAGATAACATGCTAGCACACACTTACAGCTATTTCATTTTGTCTTTGTTTCCAAGTTTTCTTTACAAACCAAAAAACCCAGAGGAAACACAAATGCTGTTACTCTTGCACATAGCATCTGAACAGAAATGCTTCCATAGAAACATAAATGCTATCAAATAATTTCAACCATAATCAGTTGAACTGCAATAACTACTAATCAGAATTGTTCCTTAAAATCTGATGAATATTTAACATGTTTAAACTTGATTGTTATGACAAGTTGCAAGAAGGTATAACCTGAAAATACTTTTATGACCCAGAAGTCTTCCATTCTCATGCAATAATCTTCATCCTATCAGACAAGGGAAAACAGACTGTTAATTCACATTAACAAAGTATACCTAGCAAAGCTAGTAGCTAGTTAAGGTTTGGGTAAGGTTACAGCTAAACTCTGCAGAACACAAGTTTGGTGACTGTTGCAATAGGGTTCTGTTTACATCAGGATGTAGAATCATGGTTTATTTTGTTTCTCTCACCTGTGTCAGGTTAACGCCAGACACAAACACCTGAGTCATCTAAATTGAAATGTATGCATACTGCCCCCTAGTGGCTAGAATGTGTTCCACATAAAGTGTGCACGCTCACAAACACACACACACACACACACACACACACACACACACACACACACACACACACACACACACACACACACAC
>JAOTRA010000003.1:5640462-5654146 GCA_026260255.1 Pseudolaguvia tuberculata | reverse complement strand
TGTGCTGGGATAGGCGCAGCAGACCCCCGTGACCCCGGATTCGGGAATAAGCGGGCAAGAAGATGAATGAATGAATGCATTTTCATTGATCTTATTTTGACAATACCACAACAACAAAAACCATGAATTATGATACACAGTTAAAAACAAATATTCTCACGCAGGCACACACACACACGCACATTTTTTTACATGTAAGTTTGTAAAATATTAATTTAATAAGATGTTTACTAGCCTACTGAAAATATTATTTTCACACGCATACACACGAGTTTGTGTTGTAATGCTGCCATCTGGTGGTGAGAGTAAACATTCCCTGTAAAAAATAGCAGCTCAATGTAGTTAATCGGCGGTAATGTAGTGGTTAGTACGTTCGCCTCACAAGAAGGTGTCGGGTTCGATTCCCAGGCTGGTGATCCTTCTGTTTGCATGTTCTTTCCTCCGGGTACTCGGAGGAAAGACGAAACTCGGGTTTCGTCCCACCGTCCCAAAACATGCATATTAGGTTGTTGGTGATTCTAAAATTGTCTATTGAAGTGAATGTTTGTGTATGTGTGGCCCTGCGATGGACTGGCGACTTGACCTAGGCACCAGCAGACCCCTGTGACCCCGAATTGGAGAATTAGCGGGTAAGAAGGTGGATGAACTCAATTTGCATCATAATTTTGCATATTTATTTACGTTTTTTACGTTCATCATTTAACAATCAAGTATAACATGTATCTTTTTTAAAAATCATAACCCATATAAATCATACTTGTATCTTAGATATCGCATATTAATTGAGGCTATAAATAAAATAGAAGAATGAATGAAATGAATGAATGAATCATGTTTTGTGTTTTATTGCGCGAAGGGATATGCAGTTCTTAATAACTCTAACAGCTTACAAAACGAATTAACGTCATACTCCCAACCTCCAGCTCTTTTCCCAACCTTTCCCACTAAAGCCTGCCCTCTATTCTCTGATTGGCTATTGTTCAACCAAACACCCAATCATCAACCAGCTCGAGCAGCTGATCTACTTAATCAGAGGCGGGGTTTACCGGAATGCGGGTGGGCAAAACAAAACATACAGCCTAGTTTCTTGGTGGTGGTGACCTGAACCAATTTGAGTTTGTGTGGGCGGCGGATTGAAAAAAAAAAAAACTTCTATCAAATTTATCGCCGTTTTTAACGTGTCCCATAGCTTTTTATAATGCTATATGTTGGTGGCATTTTTACTTAGTTTTATATGTCAGCCCGCAGCAATAAGGCTAGTTGTGCTGTTGTTTGTTGCTGAGGTGGCAGCGCTGAGCTGTGGGATTTGGACTGGCTAGCTGGGCTAATCTTCCGTTTTTTCGAAAACACAGAGAAAGTATAAAAGTTATTTTTTTTAAAAGGTGAACTATGAGGATTACAGTAGATTTCGAGGAATGTCTCCGAGACTCTCCTAGATTCCGGTAGGAATGTTTCCATCGTATTTAAATATATATTTCTATATGTTTAATCTATTTTTGTCGTGACTAAGGAAACTACGTAAATGACGAGCCTCAAGTCCACAGTGATATTGTCATGCGCTCCGATTAATCGCCGATATCTGGGTCGATATGAATAATATATATGAATAATAATAATCTACAGAAAATTGCGCTTTTCTATTCTATTTTCTGAAACTATTGTCCATTAAGTTACACGAGACGAGTAGATAGTGAAGATTGTAAAAGTATTCCGTTTGATTATTAGGTTATTTAGCAACCTAGTTATGTCACTATATGCATCTGAAATCTTATTTCTGTCTCTCGTTAGTCCGGCCACTTCTCCCAAATACACTAATAGTCTGTTTGTGTTTACATTAGTGATGGTAATTAAGAATTTAAAGTTAGTTCTGAAATTTAGAGTATGATTGGTCAGATGTTTATGTAATTGTTGATGTGAAGCATTTATTAAATGCATGATTGGTAATGATTACATTGGAGAGTGTGTGTGTGTGTGTGTGTGTGTGTGTGTGTGTGTGTGTGTGTGTGTGTGAGAGAGAGAGATGCTTCTACAACTCAAGTTCATACCTACAATTTGTTCCTGTTTAAGGAAAGGAAAACTTGTAACAATCAAAACAGTCATAATTGATTTAATGTATGGAAATACGTTCTGGAAAAATAAAACAAAAGTTGGCTGTAAGAGGTCATTTGGCATGTGACCTGGGAATTAGTCTGGGATTTAAGCTTGAATCCTGTTCTATAGTATGGGATGATTGAATACATTACTGCGAAAAAAGTTTGGGCTGTGACTGTTACTGTTTCTTCCCTATTTTTACTTGCTGATGAGTGGCGGGTTTGGGATGGAGCCACTGCGTCTTTCCTGTATTTCACGCAGAGGAAGTGTTGGTCCGCCCTCGGCTCAAGCTTTCCAGGCTTTGTGAAGTAAAGAATGACCTCCCCCTCCTCTTTCTGTTCTCCCTCATTCCCTTCTCTCTAGTCCCTTGATGCTTTGTCCTCTTTCTAGTATTATTAGGCAGGGAAACAAAACATGAAGCAGATGTTTAGAAAGTTATGCAGGAAACACTGGAAAGCAATCATGTTTTCAGTAAACATCAAATGTAAGCACAATGCAGAGCATTGTAATTCCCCAAAACTTATTTCATGCATAAATAATCAATCAACATGGTTATCTCCAGTTATTAATAACCAACCAAAAAAACCTTCCTTCATGGAGCTGCTGGAATTACATATACTTTGCAGCCGTTAAAAAAAGTACTACATCCGCCATGTGGCTATTGTCACGTGACCTACATCATCACACCAGCGCAAATTTAAAGTTGGATAATCTGAATATTAGTAAACAGCATTAATAAACAATTTCAACACCTGTAACAATGTTTTCATCATTAATTATTTAAATCTACTGTTTTAACCGTGCCACCTTGATGAGCTTTTAACATTTTTTACACTATATGATTGCTTAATGGTTAGCATTGATGCCTCACAGAAAGAAGCCCCGGGATCAATTACTGCCTTTCTTTATGGAGTTTGCATGTTCTCACCATACTTGCATGGGTTTACTCCGGGCTCTTTCTCCCACAATCCAAAAGCATGTATTATAGGTTTTTTGGTTGATTCTAAATGTATCCATAACATAACCTAATAAAGCTTATTCCCTAATTTGGGGTCTTGTGCAGTGTATCGCATATAGATCAAAAGGCAGGGGTACACCCTAGACGGGTCGCCAATCTACGGCAGAGCAACACATAGATGTACAACCACACACCATCACACTCACTCTTATGGTGGAATCACCTATTATACATGTTTTTGCACTGTGGGAGGAAACCGAAATACCCAGCGGAAGCCTATGCAAGACACTTTTCTTGCTGTGAGGCAACTGTGCTAACCACTACACTACCGCACCACCCCGCTGTAAAGCCATTGATCTATAAAATTCAAGCAAAATTGCAATGTAAAGGTTCCACTTAAGTGAAGTAAACAGTTAATGTCATATGTTTACATAGCCTGCCAGAATTTATGATTTCTTGGCTATTTTCTTAGAATATAAATAATAATAACGGAACTTTTTCTTTCTCTTGTGGTTATTGTTTGACTGAAGCCATTTATGGTCAAACAGCTGTGTTTCGTCCTTTTAAATCATAATGACAGAAACTACCCAAATAACCCTGATCAAAAGTTTACATTCCCTGGTAATTTTGACCTGATGACATGCACATGATCTGACACAAACTGGTTTGAATGGTTATTAAAGGTAACCATCCCCACCTGTGATCTGTTTGCTTTTAATTGGTGTGCATAGACAAAAGGTCAAGGAGTTTCTGGAGCACTTACAGACCCTTGCATCTTTCATCCAGTTCTACACTCACTATTCTGGATTCTGAGTCATTGAGATAACAAAATAATTGTCAAATGATTTGCTAGAAAAGGTATAAAGCTGTTTAAAACAGGAAAGGGACATAAAAAGATATCCAAGTTCCGAACACCAGTGTTCAAACTCTAAGATATGGGAAATGAAGGGTGTTGTTTAAACCAAACCACTAACAAATACCTGTTGTGGCTGTTTCAAAATGCACAATAAGGAGGCATTTGAAGAACGGAGAATTGCCAGAAAAAAGCTATTACTACTAAGTTCTGCTTACATTACACCAAACAGCCTCAAACCTTCTGGCACAAAGTAATTTGATGAGTGATTAGACCAAAATTTCCCTTTTTTAATGCTACATTTGGAAAAGAGAAACAAGGCCTATGATTAAAGGTACATTATTACTATTGTGAAACACAGAGGTGGAAAGATGATTATTTGGGGATGTGTGGGCTACAAAGTCACAGGGAATTTGGTCAACATTCATGGCATGAAGTATGCAGTATGTTACTGCAAAAACTGGAAGAAAGTTTGTATTCATTAGTACACAAGCTGTGCATAGACCCAGTTGACCATTTATTGCCTACAGAAAGTACCAACATGTCTGTCAACACACATCCACACATCTCTGTCTCTTGACCTCCATCTCCTTAAACATATAGTTCATGCAAAACAGTCCAAGAATTTACAGGTACTGGAGGCGTTTTGATAAGAAACATCTAAGAAGATAATCATCCACAACTCCCACAAAAGACTTGGAAGTTGTCATTTCTTGTTAAAGGGTGTATTACACTTGCATTAAAAACTGGGGTATGTAAACTTTGGATCAGGGTCATTTAAGAGGTATTTGTTATCATTATGAATAAGCACGGTTGTTTGACAATAAATTGCTATAGTCAAACCCATGAATGAAAAAAAAGTTTTTGTGGTGTTATTTGTATTTTCTAAAATCTGGGATAGGCTCTAGCAGACCCATGTGAACCAGGATTAGAAAATAAGCTGGTACGTAGATGAATGAATGAATGAATGAATTATTTGCATTTATCATTTTAGATTCTACAGTATGCTGAATTGTTGGTTCTGTTTTCTCTTGTGTATTGGTAATTTTTTCTTTTTTCAACGTAGTTTTTATTGATAAATGACGAGATCCCACCCATGTAAACACACTCACACAAGCTTGCGGCTTGTCTTCAATACAGTAGTGACTACTGTATAGATGGCTTATGTTTTCATTTGCTTTTCTGCTTTTGTTCCTTTACTTGTTGTAGCGGTGCACCTGATACAGGAGAGTTCCCTTTAGACTTCTATTATAGCAACTATACTAAATTTTTGTGAATGGATTTAGTAAAATGGCTCTTGTACTCTTAACTGCCTACTTGCATGTGTACATTTTAGTTCTCATCTGTTTCATTAAAACTGCTACTAAACTTTCCATTGATTTAAGAAACTGACAAAATCTTTCTCGGTTTTGTCTGGAATGTTGGGTATTTTTAACCCTGGTAATAGAACTGATATATAAAATCATAAATATCAGCCAATGAAAGTGCTGTAGTACTGCAAGGATTACATTTCATCCCATCATGACAAACCACATAGTGTTCTTCTTCTATCCTAAATTCAGCTAATACAGAAGACTTTGGGTATTACTTATATTATTAAAATATTCCTTTTGACCATCTTTTCAGTGTGTGTCCAAGGGTGCTGAAATTTGGTTAAATTGCATTGTAAGTGTGCAAAGCAGATCAAAGCCATTGAGTAGTTTATGGATTTAAACCTTGAGATCATCAATATTAACATTGATAGAATCAGGGACTCTTTTCTCATTTCCGGACTATTATGAGAGTGCAGCAGACTCTGTAAAGTCCTGTAGTGTGTGTGTGTGTGTGTGTGTGTGTGTGTGTGTGTGTGTGTTCGTTCTCAGGTGTTCAATGTGTAATTGTGGGAGGTAATTATTTGGGCACCTAACGATTTCATTTGTTTGAGTACAGATTTTCTTTTGCCTTAGTTTACAGATACACAGATGATTTTAAAGCATCTGTATTTACTTCTAAGTTCCTGGTTTCAATTTCAATTCGGAGGCCGTTGCTGGACCTCCTGAAAGGTCTCATAGTGCCTTAAATGGATAAAATAAATGCATATGGCTAAATGTAAGTTGTTCTTGACATCTTTAGCATACGTTTCTCAGCACTAAAATCAAAGACACAAAATCCATGACACACATTTTTTGGATTTCTGGATATTTTTTGGAATTATCAGGGTTTTTTTTAAATTTATTATTTCACTTAACATTTACATTTTGATTAGCGATAGTTAATGCTGGTTTTTTTTGTTCTTGTAAAAAAAGATTGTAAGATTGTGTGTCACATTGCAGAAACAAGAGATTGTTACAATAATGATAAGAATAAACCTTCAGATATAATTGCACCTGCAGTCGATAAACTGGCTTTTTCCTGCACAACACAGGGCCACTATTGAGGAGGTAGAGGGAGATGTGGGTGAGCTGGAGTCCAAATTGGATAAGGTAAGTTCTAGTTAACTACATTTACATTTTATGCTGTTAAAATATTTGTTTGGTATCTCATAAAACCTCTGTGCTGTAGAAATGTGCCTTGGACATGAGCATGCCTTTTACATCTGTTGTCTGCTTGGAGTCTGCAATGTTGTACAGATTTAGGAAGGACATTTTAGGAAGTTGAAAATTCGGAAAAATATTAAAGGTCATCTATTGAATAAACATTGCTTTTAAACTATTATATTTTGACAATCATCTAAACATTTTCTTTTTTTGCTTAAAGCAAAAATCACAGAGCTAAACTCTTTTTGTTCAAACATGCAAATAACTGTAATGAAACATTTATTCATGAATGTTAAATCTTGTTAAGAAATGCGCGTGTGTTGTAGTCATATGCATTTATTCCAGACTTTGCTTTGCTTAATTCATTCAGATTTACTTTTGATTTGATTGAGCAGTTGGTTTAGGCAGCAAAATAAGTTTAGATTACATTATTAGATGTAAATTCCTGCTGTGTGCTTTTAAAATGTGCTTGCTATGAATTGACTGCTTACCAGCCAAATTATACCATTACCAAAATTATAACCTTACCAAAATTAGGTATTTGTATAAATTCTTTAATGAATTTTCAGCACGGTCACCTCCCAACAAGAAGGTCCTAGGTTCTATTCCCAGGCAATAGGTCTTTCTGTTAGGAGTTTGTATGTTCTCCTCTCTCCATAGTCCAAATACATGTATATTAGATTGATGAGCGAGGTGAGGTGAGTGGTTAATTTTTTCTGTGTGTGGCCCTGCAATGGACTGGTGACCTGTCCAGTGTGTACACCTGCCTCTTGCCTTGTGTGCTCGGATAGTCTCCAGCAGACTTTGTGACTCAGAGTTAGGCAATAAGAAGATGAATGAATAAATAAATTTTCTTTGCTCATTTGGAACCTGCGATTTGGTTCTTTGTCGTATCCATCAGTCCTAAGTGAGTGTAAAGTAGTAAAGCGTGAACTGTCTGTAATTTATAACCAGAGAAGAAGCACTCTTAATTGCCACAACCTGGTGTTGCTTGATTGAGACTACTAATTGTTAGGCATTTTACTAGCATATAAAACTTCAGGGAGCTATTAGCTTTATTTGTAATTATATGTTCATTTGTTTTGTTATTGTGTGTTATCTTTAGGTGTGTTAACAGAATGCTACTCGTGATCCCTGCACTATTTATTATTACTGTTGTTGTTACTACTATTCATGTTTATTTTATAAGTTCTATATATTTTGGGTGGGTGTGTGTAAGTAAAAATTAAAAACCTCTTAAATTGGTTTTTGGCATACTTTTTCTGTAATAATTAGTATAATCGTTGATCCTGAAAACAAATCTTTCTCTTTCCAGTGATCACTATTAAACATCAGAATACGTATGGCAAAATGTCATAAGGGGATATAGAGAAGGCTTTTCAACAAAATCTAAATTAAAGCAGAAATGAAAGTTGGCAAGTAAGCTTTACAGTTAGCTTATCGTTTAAAAGGTTTGTCAATCTCTTTCCCACTTCCCTCTCATTTATATTCTTTGCCTCAAAAAAAGAGGAGGTACACATTTTCTAAAATTAGTTTTTCTGAAAACTCAAACATTAGTGACGGGCTCATAAAGTACTGTTTGTTTTTGTTTTGTATTGATCTTAGAGGTTTACTTATAATTTTAGCAAGCAAGCTGTTTTACAACAGCTGTCTGTTTGAAGTAATTGCCCACTGCTATGGTTGGCTCACGAATGTGTGGGGTGTAACATTACAGTCTGTTATATAGTCTGAGTCCTTCAGGAAATCCAGAATAAAATGTCCAGCAAATAGCCAAGCTTCCTTAAGAACAAGCTAATCCGCTGTTTATAGGATGTGTTATGCAAACACGTTTTTAGAACATTTGGAACTGCGCAATGTCTTATCTTCAGAGCCACCTGGGCATTTACAGGCCTGTGCCAATCAGTGAATGGTGCTAAATAGACAGTGATGTCCAATCAGGCAACAGTCTTCTTCTTCTGTGGCACCTCTTATCCTCACACTATTGCGTGACATTATTGAGTGACTACATTAGAGCATTCATGAGGCTTTTTGGCCAACTGCCTTCAATAAAGATCTTTTTTTCAATAAAGGTGTTTTTTATAGCACAATAGCCCTTGTATGTTCAAAGATCAAGGGACTTTTGATTTATGTCATGACCTCTTTAAATAGTGCCTGTGGAGTCAAACTGGTTTTAGATAAAACATGTTCTTATACAATCATTGCATTTGTTGCTTAGAGGTATGGAATAAAATGGTACAAAGCAAACTGAAAGTGTTTTTTTGCCTTTACAGTTGGTAAAGCTGTGCATCGGGATGATAGATGCTGGAAAAGCATACGTAACGGCGAATAAGCAGTTTGTCAATGGCATCCGTGAATTAGCACAGCAGTCAGCTGAGGATGAGGTCATTGAAGTAAGGAGCATTCATTCTGATTTCGGATTGGTCTGAAGTTTATATAAAGATAAATCATCATTTAACTTCACCAGATTTTGATTGATTGTTGTTGTTTTTTTTAAGTTAGTTGATACAGTTGGAGGTTATCTTAACCTCTTGTATCAAAACCTTGATTCTTTACCCTAAATATTGATATAACTATGCAACATAGTTTTTTTTTTATATGGAGCATCTCTTGTACAGTTGTGAGTGAGCTGTTGCTATAAAACCTATTTTCACATGAGTTTATTTTAATCAATGGCGGTTGTGAGGTTTTTTGTTTTTTGTTTTTACAGTCAAGTCTGATGAAGTTTGCTGAGAGTTTGCAGGAGATGACCAACTATCACACTGTAAGAGAAACGGATTTTTTTTTACTTGGACTAAAATGTATAGATTATACTAATTGTGGAGTGTCTAGATACAGAGGGTGTGTATATGTGCTTATGTGTCTCTATGTGGGTAGGTGAAATGAGTCAGAATTTAGACCAGCAAAAATCAGCTGAATGTGGTTTTTAATGCATGAAACCAGACACATGATCTTAAGAGCACATTGCATTGTGGTTACATTGCACACAAACTCTGGTTTTGTACTGACTTTTAGAAAGTTCTTTTTTTTCTTTGTCATTCATTGACTTCTAACCCGCTTAAAAACATAATCAATTAAAATGTGACTTTGTATTTCTATATTCATTACCAAGTTCATTTTTTTGGGGGGTGATGTGAGAACAGTTGACTCAACGTTGGTTGTTGCTGCAGAATGTCCTCGGTTACATTATGTACTCATATAGCCTGAATAACACACTTGTCTTTATTTTCTGTCTTAACTTCAACATGTTTGGTTGCTTACATTTGGTTATTAACATTGTATCAATACACTTATTGAACTCAGTAATGATGACTAACTCATCACTCTTTGTTAACAGATTTTGTTTGACCAGGCCCAGCGCTCAATCAAATCACAACTACAGATGTTTGTGAAAGAGTGAGTATTGAACCTGCTCCTATCCATACCAACAATATTAATATCTTTATAGCTGGTTTATTCACCTGGTTTTGTCACCCACAGGGACCTGCGCAGGTTTAAGGAGTCGAAGAAGCAGTTTGATAAAGTGAGTGAAGAAAAAGAGGTAGCTCTGATCAAGAACTCTCAGGCTCCCAGGAATAAATCACACGAGGTGGAGGAAGCTAATGGCATCCTCAATGCTACACGTAAATGCTTCCGCCATATTGTCCTGGATTATGTTCTTCAGGTAAACACTCATCTGAAGCATCTGGGATTTAGGACAAGCGGTTCATTAGACTTGTCGGTATCGCTAGATTATTTTGTTTTTCAATTTGCTAGTCTTGCTATTATTCTATATGTTCATCAGGTTTCAGTAAAGGGCTACTCAGTGTATTTACATTTCTCAGTGGCCAGAGTTTGCATGTTCTTTGCATATATAATGTATGTGTATGTTTGAGAGAATCTGTAGACACTGTGTGAAATTAGTGCCACTGCCGTTTTAATAGACAAGCACAAAACAAGAATGGCTCGTTTACAATGCTGTATTTAAACCATTAATAACTACTTTCAACTGGTAGAACAATGTCACACCAAAATTGAGTCTACTCAATTTCCATTTAATACATCAAAGTGACTTATTTTTCTCCCTATTAAACCATCAGATGAGGCAAAGGACATGAATTTGACATGATTTAAAAGTATTTTCAACAAGTATTGAACACAGTAGATTTCCCCTTTTGTGTGCTGTTGTAGAATAAATTTTGGTGGTAACTTTCTTTTTTTCCTCTGTATAGATTAATCTCCTCCAGTCCAAAAGAAAATCAGAAATCCTCAAATCGGCAAGTATATTTTATTAACAATTATTTTATTGCTAAATGTAAACTTTCATGTATTTTCCCCTGCTTTTTTACTTATTCTAATTTTTTTTATCCCTTATTCAGATGTTATCTTTCATGTATGCCCACCTGACTTTCTTCCACCAAGGATATGACCTGTTCAGTGAACTTCAACCACTAATGAAGCTCCTTGGTGGCCAGGTATATCCACATGTAATCTTCCATATTGAAGAATGCATTATTAGTAAAGCACATCTTCTATTAATTAAGTACTTCCTGTTCCATTCAAACAGGTCTGTAATATCACTGCCACACATTCCCTTAACTTTTCTGGGTTTTGTTCCTCCGCAATCTAAATGAATTTGTAAGCCTCATCACATCACATGTCATAGTGTGTGTATAATGTTTTGAAACATCACAGTCCTCTAATTTGTTTGATGTTAAACATTCTCTGTTTTCATTAAAATGTTTGAAATGCATATCTGTGCATATGACTTTATAACTCTTCTATCATTAAATTTACATAACTTGTAATTACATATTTGCAAAGGTTAGATGGTGCTGGCTTTGGAAAGAGGAAATGGAAACAAAAGGAATGACAGGTTATTCCCAATCTGGGCATTCCCAGCCTGTGTGGGAGAGAGTGAGAGGCAGAGACATACAGTTTAGAACAGCATATCTTTAAGGGTGAAGGGCAAGCTTCAGCCCTAGGATGCTATCTGATTTAATTAGAGTTCAGCTGTTTGTTTTGAGAGTGTACCATCATGAAGCTGAAGAGCATACAGGGACTATGTAGCCTGCCATGGAGAAGCTGTCCACAGGTGAGTGTGTGTACATGCGGGCACTCGTACCTTATACTCTATGCACAAACTGAGGGGTTCTGGATAGCATAATTTTCCAAACGGGCATAATTATTATTTTTATCCGATCTTGGTTCTCTGTATGCCTGTGCTTGTATGCCCAAGCAGTGGATTATTTATGCCCAAATAAAAGCACTTTTGCATTTACTGTCCAAGTAAGCCTCTTCGTGTGCCTTAGGGCCACTGCTTGTCCTAGTAGATGGATACCATTTTGTTTTCAAGAGTTTCCATTTTATTTTTTTTAGTTGGAGCAGTTGATGATGGATGCTGCAAAGGATAAAAGGGACATGGAAACAAAACACTCCACTATTCAGCAAAAGGTACAAAAAAATATTTATTCTTCTTATTTCTTACTTTTAATTTGTCTGCCTGACCATTCCTCTAGTTCTCTGATTGGTAACATCACCTATAACATGAACAGTGTTTTAATCAGTAGTGTGGATTAAATCTAACATCTAGGGTTTAACTGTGTTTTTAAATGCTGGACATATGTAAGAGTAGAAAATGACTGAAACGATTAGTTTGTTAATTCTTCATCTTCTAACCAGTTAGCAAGTGTAAGATATAAAGTTGTTGCCGTTTCATTAATTCAAGATCCACATCTTTCTTTTACGTGTGGTGCTGGCAGTGTCACACTGATAAAATGAAATGAATGTGGGGAGTTACAGCCTGTTGTGAGAACCAAATGGCACCCATCATTAGATTTTATTTTACACTTTTTTTATTTTTATTTACAAAAGCATGCCAAGTGACATTGTGCTTTAATAATGGTGTGGACAAACATTATTGTTTAGATATTTAAAAGTAAAATAAAATTATATTGGCAATGCTAGCACAATTGTTTAGTGCCCTACAGTAAAACATGCATGATGCATGTATGAAATGCAAGGGTACACCCTGGACAGTTTGCCACGCAGTTTCCCTCGCAGGGCCACAAATAGACAAACAACCACTCACACACACACTCACTCCTATAGGCAATTTTGACTCAGCAATCGCTGGAAGAACATGCCAAGTCTGCACAGAAAGGCCCGATAATCGATCCTGTGACCTTTTGGTTGTGTGGCAATACGCCGCCGCGCCGCTCTATGACCATCTATGACTGGTTTTGGGCTTTTAGAAGGTCAACACAAATGTGCAAATGTAAAGTGTTTTAAACACACACGCACAACATTAATGTTTAATGCAGCAGAGCTCCTCTAGCCTGCTTGCTAAATCTAGTACAGATGCACGCGCTCGCATGTGCGCACACAATGATGATGGTCACTGCAATTCTTGGTGGTTGTGTACAGTACCAATGTTGATATGAAATTCACCATTGCTTGTTAAACAAGCATGAAGATCTTCAACCGCTTTTACTATGTGTGGTATCTGGTAAGTGCAAATGTCTTAAGAGCTCTACGTTTTTATTTTACCTTCTAAAGACGAAATGTTAGTAACGAGGAGCCATATTTATTTTATTATGGAACATTTTTTTGTTCCATACTAAAATAAAATATTTAAATTACTATATTTATTTATAAATCAAATAAATATGTTATGCTTGAATCGAGCTAGGCAGTGCTGACTTAACACGCTTTAATAACACGTTTACAATGCCTTGATGAGCAACACTTTCATGTGCCATCTATTTTCTCAGCAATTATCTAATTATTTTGGGGAAGTTCAGCCATTTTATATGAAGTATTTTACATTTTCTTTTAACTTTTTGAAATGTTGACAAATTTCCTACTAGCCACAAAATCTAGATTGAGCTTAATCTAGACGTTTATGCTAAGCAATGTTAAATGCTTTAAGGCATAGAAGTTCTAATGCTGGGTAGTTCCTTCTCTTCTGCCCACATCATGTCTGAATCAGTCCTTCACGTGGTCTGATTCATGGAACTACGGCATGTTGGATTTATTTTCATTTCCACTGAGTTTATAGCACTGACTCATCCTATAAATGAATGTGAGACACGTCTGTCTCCTTCCAATTATTACACTGATTGCCGTGTCTTGCATTCATATATAATCCAGCCTGCTGCTGAACTACATCTGATTTAAAATGTCAAAATCTAAATTAGGGTTACTAGTCAACCTTAAAAACTAAAAATTAAAAAATCATTTTAATTCTTTAAACTGTGAAACAAGACCAGCTATAACATATGTTTTTAT
>JAOTRA010000003.1:5603899-5614496 GCA_026260255.1 Pseudolaguvia tuberculata | reverse complement strand
CACACACACACACACACACACACACACACACACACACACACACATTCACTCCTATGGACAATTTAGAATCACTAATTGACCTAATCTGCATGCTTTTGGACTGTGGGAGGAAACCGGAGTACCCAAAGGAGACTCACGCAAGCGCAGATAGAACATGCAAACTCCGCACAGAAAGATCCCCGACCCATTGTCACAATAACATGAATAAATTATGTCATCTATTATCACACTAACATTAAAACAATGACACCACTGTTATAATAGCATCAATGTAATGTTACACCATCACATTAACATTAATTCAACTTTACACGAACATCACATTAACATTAAAGTAATGTTACACCCCTCTCATAATAACATTAATGCAACGGTACACCATCATTTTGGTGGCCCGTACATTGCAGAGCCACACACTCCTACGAACAATTTTGAATCACTAATCAACCCAATGTACATGTTTTTGAACTGTGAAGAGGAAACCGGAGTTCCTGGAGAACACGCATTACATCGTGCTAGCACTGTTTTAAACTAACATCATAATGTCAGTCCTATATTACAAAACCAGCAGAACACTGGTGTCATTATCAAGGTCATAATCACAATCACATCATAACCTGTTAATATAACCACCAAAGTTACAAAGACATTACAGCATGAACAAGTTATTATCATACCAAAGTCACAACACAATTACACCAGCATCAGACTTTCCTTTAGCAACATTCTCCTCTTATTGCTCTGTGGAGGAAGAGGGGGAATATTTGCTGGACATTCATTCTTTAAAAGAAATTCCTGGATCAGATAAGAAAGTTCGGAGTGTGTGTGAATCAGACGGAACTCCAATGTTTTTTTTTTGAATGAGAGAAAAATGTTCCAAATGCATAAATGTTTCCTGCTGATGCAATTTAGTTTTTTTGTGCTTTTTTAAGCATCATGTAGAAATAAAAGAGCGGAGTGACAGAATGGAAAACTTTATAAACATCCATGATCACATTGCTGCATAATTGAATTAAAAGAGTGAAGGCAGTGGCACGAATTCAGTCTGGAAGTGATGGAGAGATGTGCTGATATCAGATGAACACACACTCACTCTAATCCTGCCAGGAAACCCAAGAGAGGAAAAGGAAGCTGGCCTTGAGTTGCAAAAGCTAAAATAACAATAACAATAATCAGAAGGACTTTTCTTTTATCCTCCATTTTTTATGTAACAGGTGGAGGAACTACCCTATAAGTAAAACAGTTTTAAAAGAAAACCTGATCTCCTTATTTTAACTCATGTACTCTTTCAAATAATTACTCCCAATTTCTTTTGTCTTTATTTCTCCAAAATGCAAATTCAATAGTCAAATTAAAAATTTTTTTTTTTACTATTAATTAATAGCCATGATCATATTGTGTGACTACAGGAGCAGTTTTTGGGAAATGTTTTAGAATTCCCAATTTTTTTTAGACCAAAATAGAATATATCTGTAATATTCAAAGAAATAAAACAACAAATTATCTTTAAAATGGTAAACATGTTTTAATAATGTAGGGCGGCACGGTGGCGTAGTGGCTAGCACAGTTTCCTCACAACAAGAAGGTGTACTCCGGTTTCCTCCGACAGTCCAAAAACATGCAGATTAGGTTGATTGGTGATTGTAAATTGTCCATAGGAGTGAATGTGTGTGTGAATGGTTGTTTGTCTATGTGTTGCCCTGCAATGGACTGGCGACCCGCCCAGGGTGTACCCCTGCCTCTTGCCCTATAGGCACTAGCAGACCCCCGTGACCCTGAATTAGGGAATAAGCGAGCAAGAAGATGAATCAGTAAATAATTTATTTTAAAAATAATTTTATTCACGGGTGGTACGGTGGCGTAGTAGATAGCATGGTCGCCTCACAACAAGAAAGTCCGGGGTTCGATTCTCGGGCTGAGGATCTTTCTGTGCGGAGTTTAAATGTTTGTGCTTGTGTGGGTTTCGTCCGGGTACTCCAATTTCCTCCCACAGTCCAAAAACATGTATATTAGGTTTATTGGTAATTCTAAATTGTCCATAGGAGTAAGGAGGATAGAGGAGGATAGAGGAAGGTGGATTAGACATGAGTGAATGCTGAGAGAGATGCTGATACACTCACTTTAATCCAGTCAGGAAACCTGAGAACGGAAGAAAGAACCTGTCCTCGAACATGAGAAGCTAAAAATAATAAGAACTACAGGACACTAAGCATCGTCTGGAGCAAGTTAAAGTCCTGCTGGAGGTAACGGAGCAGATGGAAGCTTATCAGGAAGTGCGATCGCAGCTTGGCGCGCATTCTTAGACATTCTGGTAATGGCCGTGTCCTGAGCTAATGCTAACTTAATGTTAAATTACATGCTGAATTTAGCGGATAAAAGCGTTGGGTGTTTATTCAGGCAACCTTGAGAGACACCATATTCACAATCTCACTTCTGTTTACCTGCTGTTCACAAAATAATCCCCGTATATGAGAGCCAAACTGCTTTGGCTAAATTGTTAAAACCTACACAAATCTTAACATTTCTCATGAGGAGAGTTTAGATACTCGCTGTTTCGATATATAATGTTTATCACTAATAGAATTTTAAAACGAAAATCTTATAGCTGAATGGTGGTTCTGGCTCAGTGGTTCAGAACATTGCTAAATAGCGCACATTACAGTGAGGGTTAAAATAAAACGAAAGCTGGCTCCAGCTCCAGTTCTTGACATCGACCCAAAAAATTAGCGAGCATGGCCTTTAATAATGGAGAACTCTTTTAACGTGTTATTAAATCCTGTCAGTCAGGGAAACAGCAGGAATGTTGGGGAACGTTCGGGAGGCGGCCGGCGCTGAATGATGGCGAGCTGTGGAACGAGGAATGGATGAGCGCCAGTGGGGTGAAGAGTTCACCAATGACCATGTCTGAACTGATTTATTACTTTCAGCATTATCAGGTAATAAGAGTGCAATTAAGACCAAGCTTTTAATTACGCTAATTACTTGTAGAAATTATTTACCTGTAGATCTGGAACAAACTCATAAATCAGGAGCAGTTTTAAACCCTTGTTATGGAACCTACAGCCCTCCTGTTATTTCAGCAGGCTAAACCTATATCAACCAAAATTTACTACAATTATAAATGTTACTTTTCGATATAAAAGTGTAAAAAAACTAAGAAATGAAATGCACACTGCTATGCATGTAAATAATATGCATGTTAAAATGTATTATATTCTCCTTGGTACTGGAATAAAATGTGGGACAAACCTTTGTTAGAAGTTCAACGGCTTGTGTTGCATCACTTTTATGAATCCTCTAGTGATCCACAGAAGGATAAAGAGGGTATTTTCCCCTCATATTGTTTAGCGGTGGCGTAGTGGATAGCACAGTCGCCTCACAACAAGAAGGTCCCGGGTTTGAATCCTGGACCGGGATCTTTCTGTGCGGAGTTTGCATGTTCTCCCCGCACTTGCGTGGGTTTCCTCCTCCGGTTTCTTCCCACAGTCCAAATACATGCAGATTAAGTGGATTGGTGATTGTAAATTGTCCATAGGATGTGTGTGAATGGTTGTTTGTCTATGTGTTGCCCTGAGATGGACCGGCGACCCTTCAGGGTGTACCCCCGCCTCTCGCCCTATGTGCGCTGGGATAGGCACAGCAGACCCCCGGATTCGGGAATAAGCGGGTAAGAAGATGAATGAATGATGTATTCATTGTGTGGATTGTCTAAGGAAATTCATTCATTCATTCATTCATTCATTCATTCATTCATTCATCTTCTTACAGAGTCTGCTAAAGCATGTCCCAGCTCACATAGGGCGAGAGGTCACCCTGGACAGGCCACCAGTCCATCGCAGAGCCACACATAGACAATGTGGACACATAGACACATGGACAATTAAGAATCATCAATTGACCTAATCTGCAGGTTTTGAGATCTGGAAGGAAACCAGAGTACCATTGGCTTGGGAATTGAACCAGGGATCTTCTTGTTTTGAGGAACATGTTAACCACTACGCCACTGCACCACACAAGGAAATATGCCATCTCAAATGAACTGTTCTGTACATATAATACATATACAAATACAAAATATATGATAATAATATCAGTAACACTAGGACTTAGTAGGAATATATAACAGTTGTACATGTCAAGTTTTAGTTGCTTTAATTGCTTATTATTGCTTTTTAAATCGGATGTAGATCATTTAAATCTTGAATGCAATATAAGAAGGAAAATTAATATAAGAACTGGGTTTGAGATTTGGCAGACATCCTTATCCATATCTTTTATCTACAACTGAACAATTGGGGGTTAAATGCCTAGCTCAGTAGCAGTAGCAACTTAATGGTGCAAGAATTCAAAATTCAAACCCCAACAATTTAACCACTGTGCTACCAATTCCCCCATTATTTTAATATAATAAAATCACATGTTCCTTAAAATTACTGTGTAAAAAGCTGTTCTAATCCCAACAAGACACAATCCAGCTCACCCAACCATCAGATTCCTCCACAACTCAACTTACTAAAGTTTCTGAATACGAATAAGTTAGACCTGCAGCTGGTTACCTTGCTCACACTCCCCTATTTAAGTGTGCACTCCACACACAGTCACCGTCTGGTAAGACCGCCACCAAGGAGGGGGAGTTAGGACGATTCTATGGGTTTATGCACTTTGGGGCCCTTAGAGATCAGTTTTATTAGTAGTAACAGACTGTTAGGATACTGTAGGGGGCCCAAACTCATATTCTTTCATAGGGTTCAAAATTGCTAGCAGCGGTCCTGCCATCTGGTCTCAACTATGTGACACATAGACACTCTCTGCATACCTGCCTGTCGATCTCTTATGAGTTCTTCTTAAACTGTGGCGTCTGTTCCTCTGACTCCAGCAGCTCCTGGTTACGTTTATATAGGCAATAATATAAATAATATAAAATAAAATAAATAAAAGCGGTTTCTACATAATAGCTTTGTTTTCTTATTGTCATATTGATTATAGGTAAGGTAGGAAAGGAATTGAATTCATGCTGCTGCTGCTGCTGCAGTTTAAATGTGATAGATCAAATTGTTTTCTTTACTTTCTATAAACAGCTGGATTTTTTTTTATTCAGGCAATGATTTTTGTGGAAATACTCAATGTTGGGATTTGGATGCAGATGCAAGCTGATATATACTTATACATTCAAACAAAACACAAACCAAGTATCCCATCATACAAAGCAGATGCTTAGTGTGTACGATTATCACAACTGGGGCAAGCCTTCATCCTAAAGAAATTGATTCATAAAGTAAAGCTGATTGGACATACCATTAAACACAATTGATCTTTGTTAAAGCAGCTGAATGTGTTAGACCTGCTAGGAAAGTTGTGTTGAAATGTGTTAGACTGCTATCAAGAAGATCAGGGTTCAATTCCAAGCACCACCAAACTGCCACTGTTGGGCCCTAAGGAAGTTTGAAAGACAAAGTTTACCAATTGACAAAAATGTATAAGTCTGTATATCTATCTATCTTTATCTTTATAAAATATTAAAAAGATCTTATTAAACTGTCTCATATAAAAGCTTTTAGACGAGAAAAATATCAAACATTACAAGAGCAAGAAAGATTAAATTAATAAACAAGCTAAGAAAACCCGACAACTATTTATGAATGTCAAATTCTGTATAAAAAACATGCAACAGCTTAGCCTATAAAGCGATTCCATTTTCCACGGCATCCTTCTCCTTTTAATGCTGTGCTGCACTTTACAGCCAACACTAAGTGACCAATAAGTGACTGATCTGGTATGTGTCAAACTGCAATGTGCCTGATATTCCCTAAGGCACAATAAATAAGCTTCCTACGATACTTCCTGCCCTTACTATATACCATCAGGGATCAGGGAGGCTACTGCTACACTACAAGCCATTTCATGCAAACATTTGCTTAGAACTGAACTAAAATATTCACTGATCATGAACACAATAAAGTGATGGTTGTTTACAAGACAGCCCAAATGTATGTATTCTCCAAAAAGCTCTTTTTTTTTCTTTGTAAAATAATTTGTATTACTGTTCTTTGTTACCATTTGACCTTCAGTCTGATAAGGTTTACAGAAGGTCAGTTTAGGTCTATTGGTAACTTACATTACACATGATGTGTGCTATTCTTAAACGAGGTCATATGATGTAGAACATATTGAAGTTATTTAAACTGCTTGGTGGTTGAGCTCAACAGGGTGCAGACAGGTGCAGAAAATGACAAACGGAGCAATCGGGTGGAAAAGTTAATATGTATCATACTTTTGTACAGATGTAAAGAAGTTAGAAAAACAATGTGAACACAACTACGATTTGGGTTATAACATTCTATGGTTATGTTTTTTGCAGTATTTCTATTTAAATTATCCCTTTATTTCACTGTTCATTCATCCTAGTTTTATGTAATGTGGGTTAATTATTTGTTTGCGTTGGTTATTTCTAAATTAATTATATTACATTATGTTGGTGTTAAATATGCTAAAATTATATAGTGTAATAATCTATAGTTCCTAAGTTAACATAGGAATTTAATTCTTTTTTAGGTTTTATTATTTTTGTATTAGATGAATCTGAAATTTATTTTTGATTAAAATATTTTATTTGTGTTCATTCAGCTTTACTGATTTCATTCTTTTACTTCACCCATTAAAATTCCGCCTGTGTTAATAATTCTGTCAGGGTTTCAGAGCTGGTATGACCTTTGACCCTAATGATGAAAAAGGAGAGCGGGGAAAATGTCTCATTATGTCTTTTTTTACTGAAAGGTTGCAGAAATGTTGTGGTTTTCTGAAACGTCCATTAATCTTTCATGTAGTAAACTTTCCAAAAAAAAAAAAAATGCTCTGGCTTTCAGCCAGTTTTTTCAAATCACTTTTGGATGTTTGCCTTTAAAACCACGACGCATTGACCTCCTGTCTTCAGGAATGTTTGTAAGAATGAGCAACTCCACACAATGAGGAAAACTGGACTGGATTTCTGATGGATGGAGACAAAGCAGATCAGCGAAAAAATGACGAAAATAATCTATGATAAATATATATTTATTTCTTATCAGTTTCTGCATCAGTGCTTGCTTAAGATATAAAAACACCTATAATAATCCTGAAATAATGTTAACATTAATTGGGGTAAACATTTACCTGAACTTGTGCTAATGTTATGTATCATTTTCGCACTTGTAATATGTATCAAGTATTTTTAATTATTATTAATTACAATATGGTCATGAATGTCGTTTTTCCTGTTTGACAATAAAACCTTTCCCTACAATCATATTAGTGTTCCAACACTGCTGGTTTTTGTCCAGTAATTCACATAAGTTTATAATGTACAAATTAATGAATTCATTCATTCATTCATTCATTCATTCATTCATTCATTCATTCATTCATTCATATTCTAACCCACTTTTTTCCTTAAATTCAGGGTCACCGGAAGGCTGAAACCTATCCCAGCACACATAGGGTGAAAGGTAGAGGTACAATTATAATTACAGCATTTAACAGATGCTCTTATTCAGAGTGACTGGGAATGAACCTCGGTCTTTTTGTTTTTAGTCCAACACCTTTACCACAAAGGGACTTCCCCTGTCCCTGAACAGGTTGCCATCGGAGGTTAAAATTACTATGCTAAGCTCCTATACAAGTAAATAATTTTTAAGTTGAAACACAGAAAATAGAATAAACCAAGTGGTAAAATAATAGTAACTGTAAATGTGACTTCAGTGATACAAACACAATAAGACATTCTGTATAATTACTAATAAATGTAATTTAATATCACACGACAGCTACTGATACTGATGGAACTTTTTTGAGATGGTTTTACACAAACAATTGTTGGAGAATTTGCTTAACTTAAATAAATATGGACATCAAATTTAAAAGATGGAAAGTGTGGAAAGACTTTTCAAAGCCTCCACCATATCCTAAAAAAATCCTAATTGAATTACTTGGTCAGTGGCGGTTTTATTGTGAAGGATTTGTGCTTTTTCTCTGATGTAGATAATACACCGTTGCAGAAGCCTGAGTCGACACAGTATGTCCATAAAGCATTATTTAAATGTTCTTCACAATTGTTAGAATGAATCTGAAGTTCACCTTGAACATGACTTTACCAATAAAAGAAAATTTAAAAAACCAAGTCATCTTTTTTGAGACTGCTGATATTCCACCATACAGCAATTCCAACTGTAAACAAAAAACTAAAATGTAAAGATGTAAACATGTATTTACATGAATTGTAATTGTTTTTCCTACCCTTAATAATTATAGTATATAACTTTATTTATCATGACCTTAAGTTTAATGACATAAAGACTCTCCAGGAAGCACTAAAATAATCTTTACAATAGATTGTATTCTTAATTATTCTGTTGGTATACTTTTGGACGTAAATGTGTGTATGTGACAGAAAGAGAGAGAGACACACAGAGAGAGGTCAGTGTTTGCCTGGAGCTCAGTGGGCCTGGACACTGCAGTGGTCTGGATTATAGAAGATTAGAATGGCTGTGTGACTTGGCAGTGTGTGAGTGTGTGTGTGTGTGTGTGTGTGTTTGTGTGCATGTGTGTTTGTCCTGACAGTGTCCTTTTTGCTACCGTTTTTTTTTCCAAGGATTGCCTAGACCACTTGCCAAACAGACACACACATCAGACACGGCTATCAGTGGACAACAACTGCAGAACTTTATTCTGAAATCCCCCTGATAAAAAATAGACCACACAGACACTGACATGATCTTCCCATTGTGCTCTAACTTTCAAAGGAATTTCACATGTGTAAAAGTTCAAAATGTCTTCTAATAATGATCTAATTTGCACAATATCAAAATTAACCTGTTTTATAAGAAATGATTACTTTTTATTGTAAGCTTTCACTTTTGTTTCTTGTTGTCATGATTAGCTTTGTTCAATGTTCTATATTTTGGTTTCTATGTTGTCTGTTGTCTATTCTAGCTAGCTATGCTATGCTGTGCTACCTAGCTAAGTTAATCGTTGTTTACGTTTTGTCATGTGACCTTTTGGGTATACATTATACAGTGCTACCCTGTCTTTTTGGATTATTGTTCAGGTACTCACTTTGTTGGTGAGTCTATGTTCCTGCCATGCTCTTGTTTATTTCCATGTCCATGTCCTGTCTAGTCAAGTCTAGTTTAGTTAGGTTTATGTTTGTTGTCTGTTTATAGTTTGTATATATATACACTATTGTAAATAAACTGCACTTGGGTTCTAAAAACTGTTTGCCTTTAGTGGAGTGTATTACATTTATCCCTGTTAAACTTATATTTACTAACTAATTTTGGAGTTTGTTTGGAAAAAAAAGAAAAGTAAACGTCTTGCCAATAAATAACTAATTAAAAGTGTTACAAACCTACAGCAGACTTTCTGTACTAGAAGAAGGTACAGGATATGATAGTTGTTACCCTCTGCTATCCGACTCTACAGTGAGTTAAGAACAATGATGGGAAACTATGCAGACACTGGAGACGATGCCTACAGGATTTCACATACCCAGCTATAACATTGCATATTGTATCACTGCCCATTTATTTATGGTAATAACTTCTGTTAAGTCTGAATCCAGTCAGTTGCTCCTGTGAAATTTTCTCATCAAGATATCGTCCTTGGTATTAATATATAAAATATTGTGTGAGTGGTTGTTTGTCTATGTGTTGCCCTGCGATGAACTGTCTGCCTGTCCAGGGTGCACTTCTGGCTTTTGCCGTATGTGCGCTGGTATAGTACCAGCAGGCCTTCGTGACCCCGAGTTAGAGAATAAGCGGGTAAGAAGATGAATGAATGAATGAATGAATGAATGAGTCAATGAATAAATCAGTGTGCTGTAGATCAGTTTGGTGTTTGCGATCAGTTATGGATATTTTGTAACCAGCAGTAAAAGTTAGATAAGCACGTGTTTAAACACCTACCGTCTCTCAGTGAATGTGTCTCTGTGCAGCCTTCCAAAATAGTCACACATCAGGAACGAGTGGCTGCAGTTTATTTTTTCACTTCGTCCCTTAGGATTTCAGTATAACAGCTTATTCCAAATATTTTGAACAAAGTTTTTGAACAAAGTATAATTGCAGACTTTGCTAAAAAAAAAGTTCCTTGTAAATGACAAGATGAAGACTTTACCCTGCAGAGTAACAATACTGCTCTATTACACTAAACCGGACTGAAACTCATTAGAAAACAAACTCAACAAAGTTATTTCACTCAGCCAGAATTAAAGAAAGTGTGCGATGTGAAAAAGAACAAGTGACATAATTAAAAGCAGAGATTAATAAGAGATAATTAATAGTGTGTGTATGTGTGTGTGTTTATAAGTGTTAGAAGCGTATATTGCAACAGAAAGCTTTGAGCAATTGAGCTCTTTTACTGTGCCAGTGGATCAAAGATTTAACATGTGTTTTGTGTGTGTGTGTGTAATATTGGTAGCCATGTGGTCAGCATTCCGTACAAACTCCATGCTGTTGAACAGGCTATGTGGGGAAGTATGACCGTGTAGTGGTATGAGACACACACACACACACACACACACACACACACACACACACACACACACACACACACACACACACACACACAC
>JAOTRA010000003.1:5591305-5603799 GCA_026260255.1 Pseudolaguvia tuberculata | reverse complement strand
CACACACACACACACACACACACACACACACACACACACACACACACACACACACACACACACGCACGCACGCACACGCACGCAGCACGCACGCACACACACAAATAAATAAAAGCTTGTTTGGGAGTAAATTGACAGCTTTACTGTGATATTTTCTAAAATTAATTATTTTGTATAATTAACAGTATGTATAAGTTTTATACACACTCCAGTGGTCATGAGACTTGACTATCGTGTTGGTGAGACTGTCCCAATTGCCTAATGAAAAACAGGTTACTACTGGTCATTTCCGCAATGACCGGTTGCTACTGGTCATTTGGTGATGTCAAAACAATGTTCATGTTATTATCAGCCCTGGTACCCCAATGTGCCAACGGTCTTATTGAGCTGCCCTCTGTCCAACCTACCTAGGACCAGGAAAGGGTGAACCTTCTGGGACCATTGTCAGAAGTGGGTTTGTAGATCTATAGAGACAAGAAACATTACAATGGACATTTTATCATTTTGCTAACTAATTATTTACTAACTAGTTTAATTTTTATTATTATTATTATTATTATTATTATTATTATTATTATTATTATTATTATTATTATTATTTTTTATTAAATATTGATCACTTATTTATTATACTGATCTTTATATGAAAGTTATATATCTTTAAATAAATATAGCTTTCTTGACATTATTATTTTATTACTGTTATAGCATTTCTAAACTAATTAATGTCTCCAAAGAGGCCATGACAGAAATTATTATTGATTGTAATCTAAGGAGCTTTTAACAGACTCCTTAGTGCTGCTGAGCACTAAAATGAAGAGTGTGTGCTGCAAAGGGAGATACAAAAAGAAAGTGAGAATGCAAGTAAGCGCATTGCTGTTGAACGCATATACTATGAAAATCTCACTGGTTTTAATCAGTCCGTCGTACATCACACACCCAAACTCAGGTCTATACACTTTCCAGATCTGCATTATGCCTCTCCCACAGGCTGATGGGGATTTTAACACTCAAATGAACTTGATCTTTATTCTCACGTGATATTGTAAATGAACACACACTCCCTACTCCTTGTACTCATTTAAAAGCATCATTTGGGATAAACATAATCACAGCTTTCTTACCTCTAATTGTTTTCTGTGGGTGTAGTCCCCAACCCCTTTACTTTACAGATGACATACAATAAACACTATCATTACTTTAGTGATGGTATGTGCCAAACCTCGTACCTCTTACCATTATTTCTAAATCATTATACTTGTTTTTGATTTTACTGTAGTATAAAAGACTGTAAAACATGTGTTAGTATTTTTGTAGTTTTTAATTGTATACATACACATATACACTCTCTAAAAAGTCATCTGTTGATGAAATGCCTAGGCCTTGTTTGAGTGTGTATATGTCCTATCTCACTTTTTATCTCTCCCCAACCATATGCGCTCCGTGTGACTCTCCAGGCAGCATGAAAGGCCATCTTGTCCTCCATCTCCATGCTTCTGATGTGCCTTTGATGGGATTAGAGACGTGCTGACATCAACCGACATGCTCGAAAATAAAACTGCAGCGTTTTTTTAAAGGGAAACTCTGGGAAAATGAAAAAAAAAAGTTTAAAGAGAAAATGTGCAGAGAGAATGGAAAGAGCAGCAATCAGCAGAACAAACACACAATGGAAGATAGAGAACACCAGGGCTGTGCTTTTTTAATGCCTCAGGACAGTGAAAATTGTATGTGTGTGTGTTTGTGTGTGTGTGTGTGTGAGAGAGAGAGAGAGAGAGAGAGAGAGAGAGAGAGAGGATGACTGAGAGAGAGAGAGAGAGAGAGAGAGAGGATGAGTGAGAAAGAGAGAGAGAAGGTAAGGTTTAATCACTAGCAGACTGTGTGTGTGTGTGTGTGTGTGTGTGTGTGTGTGTGTGTGTGTGTGTGTGTGTGTGTGTGTATCATCCCTCTAAAAGCCTGAAGGCCAGCTCTCATTCCCAGAGGGCTGAGGGTCACCTGTCCATCAGCAGCTGAAATATGAATACTTACGGCAGCCATTTTATCATGTACAGGCTAAAAGTTACTACACAGACATACACACACGTTCAGGCTTTGACATGTTGCACATTATAAACGCTAATACTGAGATATAATAATAAACAAAGAGACACTTCAACACACACTGACACAAACCTGTACATTTAGCAATAACACATCAAACATTGAGACACATACACTTGGAACTTAAACATTGAGATGCACATATCAAACACTGGCAAACATTAAACACACCTTTAGAAAGGTGATTAACAAACACTGATTGGCAACATAATTGACACTACTTAACACTAACATGCTCACAAAACATCATCATAGTCATCTTCAAACACTGTTCCCACAAAACACTGTCCATGGAACACTGACACCATTAATCAAGGATGTTATCATGCACTGACACCATCAAACACTAATAATAAAGATCACTGACATCATCAAATCCTGACACAATTATCAAACTGACATCTTCAAACAAACAGACAATTAATCAGTAGAATATCATCTCACACCATCAACCATTGACACCATCACCAACACTAACAATAAGGATCAATGACAACATCGCATACTGACACCATTGAACACTGACAGAATCAAACCCGGACATTATCATGCACACCATTGGACGCTGACATCACTGGGCACTGACATCATCGAACAATGACATCAATAAATACTGACCCCACTTAATGCTTACACTATCGATCACTGACACCAACACACAGTGATACCATCAAACATTAACAGTAACAATGACTAACTTCATCAAACACTGACACCATTAATCACTGCAATATCATACACTGTCATCACTAAACACTGACACTATCAAACACTGACACCACTAAATACTGACGCCATTAAACGCTGCAGCATCAAACTCTGACACCACTGTCTAGTAACTGTATCAAGCATTGAAAGAGTGACACAATTAAACACTGACTGACAATCAAAAAATGGCACCAATAAATACACCCTCAAATAATTTAGCAAACACCAAGGCATACCATCAGTACAGAAAAGCACCAGGATGCACCATCAATACAGATGTTGACTATAAATTACTGATAAAACAACTGTGTCTTTACTGACCTTGATTCAGTCTTTTATCTGATGTTTTGGTGTTTTATACGATGGTCATGAGCAGTACAATGTGCAGAGTCTAACTAAGAAACATTTGTTATAAGAAGTAAAGCCAAAAGATGAGACAAGCCTGCAGTGGGCCTGGACTGAACTCCTGAACAGGTTGGCTTTATGACCAGATCCCATGCATTCTACATATTTTCCTAAAATGGCCTGTGTTTTAGTGAGAACACTAACCAGACATGAACTTTGACATTTGGGATGGAGCCAATGGAGAACTCTGATAGATTCAGGGCCCCTTTTAACTTCCTGAACTTAAAAAAATGCTATAGGGTTTTTTTCAAACAGTGAAACTTTTTTCTGCACTGTGATCATATCAAACTACATCATACCGTGTGCTTTTTTAAACAGACCTGGGCTCCAAGTCTTTAAAAATATTAAAGTCATGTATCACCGACGCAGCAGTAGCCCACGTCTGCTTTTCATTTGAGGGCACTGAAAGCTTACCACAGGGCAGACATATTCACATTTTTACTACTTACTAAAGTGCCTTGATTCATGTGGCTTCATTAATATACTATTATTGAACCTAACAAATGCACATTATTACACGGTTTTTATGTTGGCAAAAGTTCTGCATGTGTGTTTAGCAAAGTTTCCTGGTTAGGGCAGGCCGATTTATCATTCCTTTCTTTGGCATATATTCTTGTAATACGCTTGAATACATTTAAGACATACTGTAGTTTGCCTGATTACTGCTAAGCTTTAAAGCTAAGTAAAATGACATAAATTTCTCATTAATCCCAAGAATCCCTGAAATTCACTAAAATAGGGATTTAGACTATTGCCAGACATTTTAGTGCAAAGAAATATTAAACAAAAACTTAAATATGTCCAGAAGAAATACGCAGAAAATGATTCATTTTTACAACCTAGTTATACACTGGTTAGGTTTGTATTTACATTTGTTTCTACTCAGCCTCATTTGTTATTCCAATAGTTTAGTCTCCCAATAATAAGAACAATGTCTACTTGTATCATTCATTCATTCATTCATTCATTCATTCATTCATTCATTCATTCATTCATCTTCTTACCCGCTTATTCCCTAATTCGGGGTCACACGAAAGGCAAGAGGCGGGGGTACACCCTGGACAGGTTGCCAGTCCGTCACAGGACAACACATAGACAAACAACCACTCACACACACATTCACTCTTATGGACAATTTAGAATCACTAATCTGCATGTTTTTGGACTGTGGGAGGAAACCGGAGTACCCTGAAGAAACCCTAATCTTTATTTATTATGTGTTGTATTGAGAACATTTACAATTACAGTATTTGGCAGACACACTTATCAATCATGACTTACATTTATCTCTTTTATTTACCTGACTAATTGGGTGTTAAGGGTCCCAATCAGAAATCGTGGTAGCTTGGTGGTGCTGAAATCGAACCCCCAGTCGTTCTGGTATCAGTCCAACAGTTTAGCCATTACGCCACCCCTTTCCCAACCACAAAACTAACAAAACAGCTTAAAGTTAGCATATACAAAATACACAAAAAAAAACCCCAGCTGAAACAAAAGACGAGAAGTAAGAAAACAATAACCGTAATAAAGGACTTGGCAAACGAATTGTCTAATGTAATTAGACTCTTTCTAAAAAGCTTTCCAAACCTTTTCTGTAATGTTTCCCTTTTGTTTCACAGTCTGTACTTTTTTCTATGCTTCAGAAAGAAATGCTCTCAATGCATTCACTGTTTTTCTTCACAAGCCAGATGTCAGAATACACAGTTTGTTTTGTATGTGTTTTGTTTTGTAGCACACAGACAGACAGACGGACAGACAGAAAGCAGTTTGGCAGCAGACGCTATCCAAATGTTTACTAATGAATCACATTAAACCCAGCATTTTTTATTGAGATGTAATTTAAGGACCATAAATACCCTAGTATAAGTGAAGTGCTGCCATGGTGACTGACCAACAAACACTATTCGGTCAAATCAGTTTTAGTTACACTGAGTTCGAACCTGTATTTGAAAGGTATAAATAGCAATATGACTCGGCTAGGTAATTACTACACTCATCACTAAGAAATTCACATATACACACTATGTTTGCTGAAGAGTAATGAAAAACTCTGCATTAGGAATTAAGGATTAGAAAAACATCTTTAAAGTGGATTAGAGAGTTAAATATGGATGTCAGATGTGTAAGGAGATGAAATTCAATGTGAACCAGTAATTATGGAACACAGTAAAGTAGAATGAAGATGAACAGACTGGACTTTGGAGGGGACTAGAGAAATTCCTGAGATTAGCTTGGAAATTGGAAATATTAGTGGCAAAAGTGGGCTGATGTAGACTGCAGAGTATAAAGGGATGGAATATAGGATAAACTGGTATAGTGGAATTGTGCTTGACTTCAGAGTGAGCTGGGGTAAAATTCAAAGTGGACTGCAGCGTACTACAGAGTGGACTGGGATAAACTGGGATGGACTAGGGTGAACTACAGAGTATACTGGAGTGAGAAACAGAGTGGATTGGGGTAAACTACACAGAGGACTAGGGTGAAGTACAGAGAGGATGGAGGTGAACTACATACAAGACTGGTGTGAACTACACAGAGAACTGGGGTAAACTGCAGAGAAGACTGGGGTGAACGACACCGAGGACTAGTGTGAACTACAGAGTAGACTGAGATGAACTACAGAGAAGACTAGGGAGAACGACGCAGAGGACTAGTGTGAACTACAGAGTGGACTGGTGTGAACTACACAGAGAACTGGGGTGAACTACAGAGAAGGCTGGGGTGAACTACACAGAGAACTGGGGTGAACTACAGAGAAGACTGGGGTGAATGACACCGAGGACTAGTGTGAACTACAGAGTAGACTGAGATGAACTACAGAGAAGACTAGGGAGAACGACGCAGAGGACTAGTGTGAACTACAGAGTGGACTGGTGTGAACTACAGAGAAGACAGGGGTAAACGACACAGAGGACAAGTGTGAACTACATAGTGGACTGAGGTGAACTACAGAGAAGACTGGGGTGTACTGCAGAATGGACTGGAGTGAAGTACAGAGTGGACTGAGGTGAACTACAGAGAAGACTGGGGTGTACTGCAGAATGGACTGGAGTGAAGTACAGAATGGACTGAGGTGAACTACAGAGAAGACTGGGATGTACTGCAGAATGGACTGGAGTGAAGTACAGAGTGAACTTGGAATTTGATTGGAACGATTGGAAGATTGGTACAGTCCATGATGTTTTATATCCTGTAGGACCTGCAGGTGCAAGCTTATTTGAAAACTCCTTTCCATCTGTATCCTCAATCATTACAGAAAGTCTTGTAAGTGGAACACAGAACAACAAGCTAGCAGAAACAAAACCAGAGTCTAGTGCAGTTGCTGTTTTAGATCAGCACACATAGTGAAAAAGGAGAAGAAAATGCCCTACGCTGCCATGAACACTTTGGGGGTTTTGGCCTCATCTGCATATCATCTGTGGAGCAGGACAGTATGTTTATAGAAAAAGTTGGACAGAGAAAAAGCAAAAAAAAAAGAACCCAAAACAAAAACAGACGAGAAAGAGAGCATGAGAGAAAACGGATGTTACACTGTGCAGACTTGCAACATCAATCTCCAATTTAGACACTTCCAGGAAAACCCTAATACCCAAAAGAAAGATTGATAGATAAGGAATTAGTGATTTTCAACTACATTCTGGTGGTGAAGTGTCATTTGTTGAGTCTGCATAATTTCTCTGAATGACTGGGTGGCCAAAAATGTCAAGAAATCTTCACAAAGATAACAAGAATACTTTTTCTGTAACTCTTTTTTGTGTTGGGTTTTCCTGCGTTAGTGGCATACGGCCTGGACCTCAGCATGTGACAGTGTAAAAAAAACATTCAGTTCCGATTCCTAGTCCAAGTGTTTGAAGAAATGTGCACACTTTAATTCAATCCACTCGTTTTAAAGTAATAGAGCTGTAAAATCCAACACTCTTCTTATCTATCATGAATCAATTATTCATTCATTTTCTTGCCGACTTATTCGCTAATTTGGAGTCACGGGAGTTTGCTGGAGCCTATCCCAGCGCACATAAGGTGAGAGGCAGGGGTACAACCTGCGCAGGTCACTTTAAATATTAATGAATGAAAAAGCCTATTTCCTCATGCTAAGTTTTACCTCCTTTTATACCAGAGTTTCATAATCATTTTGATTTTCTTTTTCCTTTGGTTGCCCCCATTAGATGTCGCCACAGCGGACCACCCCCGTGATCCACACAATCGACTTGGCGTGTTTTTATTCTGGATGACCTTCCTAACGCAATCCTCCCATTTATCTGGGCAATTTCAATGGGCAATTTACTGTCATTAAACCACCTAATGTACATGTTTTGGACTGTGGAAGGAAACCCACGCAAGCACTGGGAGAACGTGCAAACTCCGCAAAGAAAGATCCCCAACCCAGGAATCGAACCTGGGACCTTCCTGTTGTGAGGTGACCGTGCTAACCACTACGCCACTGTTTCATAATCATTTTAATAATTAGCAATAAATATTTTCTAAATGTTATCCTGTGAAAACCTTTTAGGGTTTGCATTAGACAAGAAACTCCTAAAAGTAGGTAAAACAAACTAAAACTAAGACTGGGATTCTGTTTAATTTCCACTACCGACTCAATTAAGCACTGATACAACACATATTCAAATTAGCAGAAAAATCCATAACTGAGTGATGTAATAAAGCCAAGCTTCCATTATCACCCGAAAACATGTGCCAGACATTTAATTCCTCTTATGCCACAACAATATGCCAACGATTCCAGGATTTCATTTATTAATAATTATTTGTCATACATTGCAATCCATTTATAGTCAGAGTTAATGATGTGGTATAACCAGAAAAATAGGACGTACAAAAGTGCTGCAAAGGGCAACTGTCCCAATACATTTTCCTTTCTAGTGAATTAAAATGAGATATATTGATATATAGATCATTTGCCAATATCTAATCTAATCTAATTTAGCCAATCCCATTTTAACTCCACCATGTGGTATTTTATAGTTTAGTAAAAACATTTCCAGCAAATAAAATAATATTTATGTACAAATAAATTCTGAAATGTTTTATTATATAAATAAATGACTTTGATAAGCAGAGCACATGAAAGTTAAGGAATGAAAAAAAAATATTTTAACATATTTACAAGTCAGGTTCTGAAAGCATCCCACTTTGAAGACTTTGATCATAATCACTGCTGCCAGAGAGCTTCGAT
Organism: Pseudolaguvia tuberculata; assembly: GCA_026260255.1. Taxonomy (NCBI): domain Eukaryota; kingdom Metazoa; phylum Chordata; class Actinopteri; order Siluriformes; family Sisoridae; genus Pseudolaguvia; species Pseudolaguvia tuberculata. Next base: position 5,595,395 of record JAOTRA010000003.1, on the reverse strand, counting down.
GTTTCATCTTTCTGATTCAGTCAGCAAGCTGTGATCAGCATCGCCACCACCTGCAGTGACTAATCTATAATTCAGGCCTCATGCTACATAATGTATAGATCTATAAATCTTTTATCAATATAGAAAATATATAACCATATACCATAAAACTAAAGCAGTAGCATCACATTTAAGATAACTGCATCTTGAGCTTAAACTGTAGGAAAATGTGTTTTCTATAGCCAGGGTCAATCCTTCTATTAGGAATAGGCCAATTCTAGGAGTGGTGGTACCCACATCTAGGAGGCAGAAATACCCAAATCAAAACGTATGGATCTAATATTATTGTTATTAGACAATTTTTTTTATGTTTATCAGTATTTAAAATATCACAGAAAGTGTAAACCTTCACATAAAAACGATTAAAATTACACTGCTTAGTAGTCATTCAATTCATCATCCTGGTCTGATGCATCTCCTCTCTGCTCTTGAACTTATCTGATAGTGACAGATGGCTGCACAGCACAAAAAATTAGCATTACAACCTGTCAAAGACCAAAGTCCTCTAGTGACCCTGGAAAGAAGAGGAAAAATATAGACTGTCTGCTGTGGCTGTCCCTCACACATCCAGCTCCTGTGGAACTGCACACCATGACACAGGTGTAGCTGCAAATCCATCTGTACGCTTTTTGTGATCGTAACTGCTTACTACATTCCTCTAGGAGGCCAGTTATTGGGCAAGTACCCACTTGTTGTACATTTCCTCTGAAGTGTAAGGAGTCAAAGAACTACACAACTTCTGGGGTGACTTGCTTTTTCTCACTTCTGAACCAAATGAGGATGTGACCTTGAAGCTATTGACTTTGAAGACTCTTTTTCTTTCGGTCTCTCTCCTCTATAAGGAGAACAAGAGACCTTCTGGCTCTGTCCACCCTTTTGTCCAATCCCTGGCATGGAAAATTTAATATTTATTTTTATATCTATTTTAGATTTTTGACTCAATTTCTTTGCTATTGAAATGTAATATAGTACAGTATATTACTTATTCATTCATCTTCTTACCCGCTTATTCCCTAATTCGGGGTCACGGGGGTTTGCTGGTGCCTATCTCAGCTCACATAAGGCGAGAGGCGGGGGTACACACTGGACGGGTCGTCTCAGGGCAACATAGACAAACAACCATCCACACACTCACTCATTTACGATTCACATTTTTGGACTGTGGGAGGAAACCGGTGTACCCGGAGGAAACCCACACAAGCACAAGGAGAACATGCAAACTCAGCACAGAAAGATCCCCGGTCTGGGAATCGAACCCGGGACCTTCTTGTTTTGAGGCAACTGTGCTATCAAAACAAGCCTATAATATTTATTAAATACCTTATTTGTTTTTACATATAGTCATCATTAGATAACACAAGTATAAACTAGATCAGAAGTGGAATCAGGATTTTTATACTTTTGTATAACTTTAGGGCGTTGTGGTGACGTAGTGGATAGCACGGTCGCCTCACAACAAGAAGGTCGGTTGGAATCCCGGGCCTGTCACGCTCTACCCCTAACTCGTCTCTAACCACCATCACCTGCTGATTGGGGATGCGATCAATCAGCCGGGTGATGGTGCGTTATTTAAGGTGAGCGCCATCCTTACGATGATGCGGATTATTATCTTTGCACTGTGTATGTGTATGTTTGGAATTGCAGTCGTCTGCTATGTTCGAGTCCCTGTCTGCTTTCAGAATCGGTCTATGTTCGCGTCTTAGAAGACGCGTATCATTTTCCTTAGAGCAGCGTTGCTGCACGGTTTTGTTTACGTTTCTTTAAAGATTGCTATTTTGGTTACTTAGCCTTAAATAAACGTGTGTTTCCCGAAGTCTGACTCCTGCTGATATTGCACTTCCAAACGCGTAACAGGGCCGGGGATCTTTCTGTGCGGAGTTTGCATGTTCTCCCTGTGGGTTTTATCCAGTTACTCCGTTTTCCTCCCACAGTCCAAAATCTTGCAGAGTAGGTGGATTGGTGATTGTAAATTGTCCATAGGAGTGAATGTGTGTGTGAATGGTGGTTTGTCTATGTGTTGCCCTGAGATGGACTGGCGACCCCTGGTGTACCCCTGCCTCTCGCCCTATCTATAGGTGCCTATAGATGGATGCAGCAGACCTCCGTGACCCCGAAATCGAGAATAAGCGGGTAAGAAGATGAATGAATAAATAACTTTGTTTATTAAGCTTAATAAAGTGTTTATTATTTTGCTAACAATTTTAATAGTATCATTTTATTTGTGATATTCAACAATTATCACATGCTGCTTAATTAAAGATTGACTTTATGACTGTAGACATGAATCAGAAGCTAAATGTTTTCAACTATTGGCAGGAATCGAATGTTATGCAGTGATAAATTGATAGTGAGAGTAAGCAAGACAGCTCTAGTTTCCAGTCGTTCTTTTTTTACCTAGATTCTATGATTTACCTATTTACTTTACATTCTTTTCCATATAGTGGTCAATTCTATCTCCCGTTATAATTTACTATGGTTGAAGATTACTCATAAGACCATTTGCTAAATGCTGTGAAAATGGAAAAGTGGAAATGGAGTTTGGGTGCAGTACTAGACTGTTTGGATAACAGCAGGTGTATTGTGAGATGGTGTTTATACAGGATTTAAAATCTGTGCCAAAAATGACCTAAATGCAGCCAAGGATATCTAATACTGGTGCAGTGTTACATATCTGGCACCCAAAGTGTTCCAGCTGTAGCTGTATGCTTCTTGCTGATCTGTGGTCATAGTAGAGACAAATCTGAATGCATTCATTTTCATTATTCACAGGCAAGTGAGAAGTCAAGTTCCTGTTTAACTAACCCTTTATACAACAAAATAATTATACTGTAATCAAAAAATAGCTTCCTTATTATGAAAACTACTGTAGACATGTGATTTAGACTTTCCTCCTGATGTGCTGATGTGCTGTGCAATGCTATTTTGAGTGCCAAAAATGCACACATGACAAAATTCTAATTTAGTGAGCATTGGAATATTTCTCTCTTCTCCCTGTTGTCTTTTATGCTGTCTCAGTTCATTAGTTTTATGCAAATAAAATGTACAGCTGTAACACTGTACCATGGGAAATTGGTTCTTTAAAACTCTGTAAACAGTCAAAATTAAAGGACATAATAAAACTAGTACTTGAAGCCATCAATAAAACTATCATCAATTCCATTTTTACCATATCCAAGAGTTATGAGTGTATTTAGAAATCATTCCTTCATTCTTTAATTTAGGGGTCAAGCGTAATTTGGCTTATCCCAGCGCACGTAGAGAGGCAGGGGTACACCCTGGACTGGTCTGTATTTAGAAATGATTTTTAGAATACAAATTACAGTTACAGTTTTGGCATTTGGAAGATGCTCTAATCCAGAGCAACCTTTTTTTTAAATTTTTTTTTTTTATAACTGAGCAATTGTGGGTTAAGGGCCTTGCTCAAGGGCCCACAGTGGTTGCTTGGTGGAGGTGGGATTCAAACATCGGTTTGTGGTATTAGCCCAACACCTTAACCACTAGGCTACCACTTCCCACAAATTACTGACAAGAAATATCCATATCCTGCTACTGACAGTTTTGATGATAATGATAACTTTGTTTTTAAATAGAACACATTGAAAAAAAAAAATCATCATTAGTAATGTGCAGTGGGACAACTTGGAAATTTGCTAAGTTAAAATGAATATCCCGTCTTCCAAATCCACACCTCATAAATGCATAAACACTCACAGATTAGACAACCAGTGGCAACATAATACTACAGTACATCATGTATCATACAGTAAAATCCATCTATTAATTTTATTTGTCCTCTAAATTAAATACATGGTATGAGAGTTATGTTCTTTTATGACTCTAAAAAATAAGAATAAAAGAATAAAGAAAGAATAAAATGAAACAAATAAATAAAAGAATAAAAATTGGATAAAAAAGAATGGAAGCTGGTGGTTCAGGGTACTGCAAACAGCAACTAAACTAGTGCACAATAAGCTGTGATCTATCTATCTATCTATCTATCTATCTATCTATCTATCTATCTATCTATCTATCTATCTATCTATCTATCTAT
>JAOTRA010000003.1:5577077-5591205 GCA_026260255.1 Pseudolaguvia tuberculata | reverse complement strand
CACACACACACACACACACACACACACACACACACACACACACACACACACACACACACACACACACACACAGAACTAAAAGTAGTCTTTCAATCATTTAATACTTCTACATTTCTGCTTGGAAAAGATAAAATTATTTTTTTTTTTATTTTTCATTGTCCTAAAAAAATTCTGCTTCTTCTTTGATACCTTTAATTTAATTTTTTTAACCATTTGAAAGATTTCAGTTCAACAGTTTAGGCCTTTTTGATCAAAAATGGTAAAAGTAAAATTATTACCTATAAATTTATTTTAAGTTCTTTTGTTAAATTATCAATTAAGAACAAGCTAAAAATACTGCGAATGATTATCAGAAAAAAAAAATCACTTTCACCACTTCCTGGGATGTTTTAAATAAAAAAGCAATTTGTGGATTCTATTGCACATGCTATTCTCATCATTCCCTGATTTGTTCAGTAAGGAACATTTTGATTCATATATAGACATTGTACATGTTATATTATAAACAATATAAACTTTGAAATTTGAGGTCTGTGAGAGGTACGAAACTCTGAGAAACATGAAAAATAGTCTGTTATCATATCTGAAAGTAAAATTTATAAAAAACAAACTATGTTCTGGGAATCGTCAGTGAAACGCACATACTGCAATTTTGGATCTGCTTCAACTGGTGCAGGGGAGGACTATCACCGAAACAATTTGTTTATCCTGAACTGAGAAAATGTTACAAATACAAAATAAATGTGCAGAAAATAGTAGAGATATAAGAGAAAATAAATATGTTAAAGGTCATCTAATGACTCTGAAAAAGCATCAAGAATATATATGCTCATTTTTCAGTGTATTTGGATTGTATGTACTATCCTCATTAACATAGTGGACTGTCTCAACACTGTAGTTAATCGGATCTACTGTGGTGCTCGAAAGATTGGGAAATGTTTAGAATTTACTAAACCTCAATCAAACAAAAGAATCAATCAAACAAATAAGACAAAACACTTAATCACATATTGCATGGCAAACATATGGCTTTTAAAGGCCCAATTCAACTTAGGTCAACTAAGGAAAGGAAGTGGTAGCCTAGTGGTTAAGGAAACAGGAATGTTTACCGATCAACAATTTGGCACCTTAACCATTGAGCCACCACTGTCCCTAAGGCCCTTAACCCCCAATTGCTCAGCTGTAAAAAAGAGACCAAATGTAAGTCGCTCTAAATAAGATGGTCTGCCAAATGCCTAACTGTTACTGTAACTTAGTTAAATGCATGGGATTTAAAAAATAGTTTTTGGTCATTAGGCTGAAAAGGTTAAAAGGTTACAAAAACATTCTTTAAGTGTTTGGACTCTTAGACATAATGGAAATTTACAACAATTACTCATTTCCATAAGTGATCCACCAACAAAAATCCCACAGAAGATGTGAGCTATTCTGTGAGGTCACAAGTTAATCAAATGTAAAGACCAGAAAATGTAGGCGACCACTAATACTGGACTATATTTTAACCATTTTGTTTCTATAGTGTGTGTTGTGAAGCATTTGTCCTCAGAGTTCTTTTCACACATCAGTATCTCGTGAATACAGTGATTAACTTATGGTGTTTACCCAATATAAGCAGCTAATGGACTGTGGATCTGTAAAGTTTAGTTTAGATTTATCTTATATAGACTTTAGGGAGACAACAGAATAGAGTCTGATGGTTAGTGATCTAAAAAGTTCTTCTCAGAAGATCTACACAAACAAACAAAATGGCTGTTGGCTGTTGTGTATGTGATGTTCAGACTGTTTCGGTTTCCTGTAGGTTCCCTCATTAGATCAATGGAGGTTGAGAAGTTCATTATCTCAGATAAATCTATACTCTGCCTTCCCTGTTCTCTTGCTCCCTCGCCTTTTAATTGGTTCGCCTCATCAGTCATCTGAGACAGGCCTTTTTTTCCACACACTCTTCATCTAGCTCCAACGACACAAAGGCTAATTTTACACCTCCCAATTGTTCCATTTAATTACGTTCTGTCTTCCAGCCTCAAATTCGATCGATAATGTCCTTGTGGGAGACGAACGCTGGTCTCTGAACCAACTTATTAGCTTGGCTGAGAACCACTTTTCGTGTTTTGTTTTGATGTTTATGCAGATGTGCTTATTATACATGTCTAGGCAACACCTGTGCCAATTTAGGCATTAGTACTTTGTTTAACCGGCCCTCTTACTGAAACTTGCATAATCACGGAATGTTAACATGTAATAGATGATTCCTGGTATGTATTAAATTTAATGTCATATGTAAAGAGTGGTAAGGATATCAATAAATCATTCATTCATCTTCATACCTGCTTAATTCCTATTTCTGGGTCACAGGAGTCCGCTGGAAACTATCCCAGGGCAAGAGGCAGTGTAAAGTTCATCGCAGGGCCACATATAGACAACCAACCACACTCACACACAATCACTCCTATGGACAATTTAGAATCACCAAGCAACCTAATGTACATGGGAGGAAACCAGAGTACCCCCAGGAAAACCTACGCAAGCGCAGGGTGAACATGCAAACTCAACACAGAAACTATGCCACGCTACAATTAAATTCTTTTTCTTTTTTCCTAAAATCATCACTTTTGTCATGTATAGCCAACCCTTTAGACTGATGGCATGAGGTCTGGACTAGAAGCATTTATTGGCCCAGACCACATCTGACTTACATTTAAAGAAACCATTTCAGTTTGTTTCGCATAGTGTTTACGAGCATGCAGTTATGTCATCACACATTAAATAAAAAGATGATGGGTGACCACAATAGTTTCTGCCCATGAGACTATTGTTCTTAACTCAGGAGTTGAATAAAGATACTCTGGGACCGTTGCAGTTAGACTATTGTAACAGTTTCAAAGTTAGCACTGTGTATATGTTTTTGAGTGGACAGTTCATTCATTCATTCATTCATTCATTCATTCATTCATGCATTCATTCATTCATTCATTCATCCATTTATTCATTCATCTTCTTACCCTCATATGCCTCTCCCAGTACACATAGGGTGAGAGGGGTACACCATGGATAGGTCACCAGTTCATCACAGGGCACATATAGACGTACGACCACTCTCACACACACATTTACTCCTATGGGCAATTTGGAATCACCAATCAACCTAATGTACATGTTGTGGGAGGAAACCTGAGTAACTGGAGGAATCCCATGCAAGCGCAGGGAGAACATAAAACTCTGCACAGAAAGATCCCCGCCCTGGGAATCGAACCCTGGACCTTCTTCTTGTGAGACGAGCGTGCTAGCCACTACACTACCTTGCCAGCCACAGTTCACTCTTTTAAGCGAATTATCAAGTGGAATTTGTTGCTGATGTAGTCAGCGTGGGGTTAAAGCACAGCTACCAACATAGCATCAAACAATAAAGCCCTTAAAGCCTCTGACAAATAGACAGTGTGCAGCATCTACAAAGAGAACATATTGTTCAAGCCTGGAGCTGAGTGTGGAAGGATGAAGCAGCTGAGTAGTATAGACAGAGTTAATATTAACTGAGAGATAATTACAAATAAATGACTTCTCCACTGAGGACATCATGCTAGGCCATGCTAGCTGCTCATTTATCATCAGCTTTTTAACAGCATGCACAGACTGGATAAACACCACCGTTTTTCTTCATCTTTTTCTTTGCTCTTCACCCACCTTTGCTCTCATTTATCCTTCTCCTTTCATTTCCTTTTCCCGAGATTCTCTCTACCTCTATCCAGCACTCCTCACTTCCTGTTAGTGCTCATTTATTTCCTTTGGTTCTCGTAGCGCTGCTTTCCAGCCTCAGTCTTCATCATGGCTTCATCTCTCACTATCTGTGTGCAGAGGAATCGGAGTACTGGGGCTGTTATCTTTTAGGCAGAGATGGACGAGACTTACACTAGCTAGAGCTAGATTAAGGCAGGGTGAGACAGAAGTAAATGAAACAAACGCCAGAACTGAGTAAAGGTTTGTCTGGATTTCATAAGGGCTTCTTTATTCCTTTTTTCAAATATCCATTTGCAACAGAAAACTGAAGTCAATCATGACAAATGAACCAATATTTTACAATGATTAATAATAGATTTGTCTGAAGTGAAGTGTTCGTCTATGCATTTTGTTTGTAGACAGCTGAGAAGTAATTGGTTGCAGGCTTTGGTTGCCGTGCCAGTGATCTCAACCCTTCCAGCTGAGCTGACTAGTGCCAATAATCTGCTAAAGCCAATGACAGACGGAGACCAAGAGGGGCAGATGAGAAATTAAGAACTGGAGAATCGGCATATTGTTGGAGATTCAGGACATGGCTGGACTCATTTGTGAGATGCGATAATTTGTATCTCTCATGTCTCTTGGCCGTCTCTGAGAAGCAAGAAAACCGATAAGGCGACACCAATTTATCTTTCTCAGCCTCTGTCCTTGTGCTTGTTAAGCTGACATGAGACAATTACACAGAGATGAAGGCCACGAAACTTTCGAGCGAAACTATCAAAGACACCGGTATTGTGTCACTGTTCACGGGTAATTGCAGTGGTAAATGGAACAGGTTTTAGCGGCTCTCCAGGTTTAGGATAGAAATCAATTTGGGCTGGATTTTCTGGTGCTTTCTAAAACAGGTTCATGATAGAGTGGATTTTTTTGGTTCTAGTTTTTGGTAATATGTCTTAGTCAATGTAATGTAACTGGGCTGATCCTGCAGTCTATTTATCAAAGAGTCAGAACATGAGGATAGGCAGCATGTTGGACTAGCCAAGAAACTAGATTCTGAACTAATGTTTAAAGAGAATCTAGCACAGTTTAAAGGAGATTAGATGAGAAAATGGACCAAACATAGATTAGAAATGTCATGCAGAAAGAGCTGTGTAAATAAAGTAAATAAACAGTTTAGACAGCGGTATGTTGGAAAGTTAAATATAAATCATGAGTTTTATTACATAAAATTGCTTTAGACAGTTTTATTTTTATCCTAAAAAGGCGGCACTGTGGTATACTAATTAGCACGGTCGCCCACAACAAAAAAGCCCTGGGTTCAATTCCTGGGCAAGTGGTCTTTCTGTGTGAAGTTTGCATGTGGGATTACTCCGGTTTCCTCCCACCGTCCAAACATGTATATTAGGTTGATTGGTGATTCTAAATTGCCCATAGGAGTGAGAGTAAGTGTGTGTGGTTTTCTTGTGTATATGTAGCTCTGCTATGGTCTGGTGACCTTTCCAGGGTATACCCCAACCTCTTGTCCTATGTGGGCTGGGATAGGCTCTAGCAGAACCCTGCAACCACGAATTAGGGAATAAACGAGCTAGAAGATGAATGCGTAAATGAATAAAACAAAAATTTATAACGATAGCAAATAGCTGAATGACTGAATCCTCACTGTTCTATTGATTTTAATGTTTGTAATTCTTAAAATGAATAACGACTGCTTAGATAAAAGGAAGTGGAAAGCAGGGGAGTGAAAATTGTGCTACAAAAAAAAGAACAAAAAAAAGTGTTGAAATGTTTTATTACAAATTATGATTGAAGACTGTGTCAAAGCAAAGCACCACCATATACAAAAATCTAGAGCCACTGGAGTGATTTTACACTGCCCTTTGTAAATAATTTAACTAAAAAATGCGTCTGACAGGGACACCAATGTATCTTTATTACAACAACAAACAACTTATTAGGTTTTTATAAGAATTTTATTTGTTGGAGCATATAGCAAGATTATCCACAGTGACTTACAGAAGTTTCCATTAGAAGGATACATCTTGAGACTGGTTTAATACATCCAGTCACATTCACAGCATTTGGCAGACAATCTTATCCAGGGCAAATTACATTTATTTACTGTTTATACAATTGAAGGTTAAGAGCCTTGCTCATAGGCCCACAAAGATGGCTTGGTGGTGCTGGGAATTGAACCCTGGTCTTTCTTGTATCAGGCCACCATTTCCCATTACTTCCCACCGTGTTATCAGTCTAAAATCTCAGTGGGAAGCCGATACAACAAGAGACAGTCAGAAAATGAGACACAAAGATGGCTCGTAAGATTCAGTGGATTTATTCACTCAGGATATGCACAGGATTAAAAGGGCTGGAGAAAGACAAGAATTGGTGACAATGGAGTGCTGGAACAGCTGACAGAAAATGTGGATTCGATTACACAAATGAAAAACAGACAGAAAGAGAAGTAAACTTGGTTTAAGGTAAACTCAGTGCTGATCTTTATATGGCATAGGCAAAACTCACAGAAGTCCAGCATCAAGTTTGTAGATCAGATGTTGACACCAAATGTGAGAGAGTGCGGGTTTTAGGTGAGTGCTCATGAGTGGAAGTAAAGTGGCTGCAGGTGCAGGTGATTAGAACACGGGTGATTGTAAATGTGGTGAGATGTAATTAGCATCTACCGGTGATGGACACTCCGTCACAGTTACCTCAGCTGGCACATCGGTTCATGGGAAAAGGCACGGTTGGCTCCTCTCCAGTCAGTTCCTCCACCTTTCAAGGGCCAACTTAATGGATAGCAGTTCTCGGTTCTTAACATCATAATTCTGTTCAGCTAAGGTGAGTTTTGTGAGCAGTAGCATAGGGCTGGGGCTTTTTCAGAAAGCCTTATGAGATTCAGAAGGCCAGGACACTGATTTGTGATTGTCAGGGACTGTTCAGGAGCAAATCCCAAGTCTTCTACCCCTGCCTCTCAACCTATGTGAGATGGTATAGGCACCAGAAGATCTCCATGACCCAGAATGAATGAATGAATGAATGAATGAATGAATGAATGAAAAACAATTGTAGTAAAACAAAAGTACCAGTTATGTTTAGGAAGACTGAGTATACAGTAGTGATGGTTAAAAAACAAGTCTTCCATCCTCATCTGTCTATCTCCTTTATCTCATCTCAAGTCCACTATAAAAAACATTATTAAATGTTGGTATATTCTTTTTATCATGTTTTTATATATGTTCATTACAAATGTATTTATAATAATATAATAAAATAAAACAAAAATATGCAGTGAAATTTTAAGGGTTGAAAGGGACTCAGGGTATTTTATATATTTTTTAAATGGGGAAAATTGATTTAATGCGCGAGCAAATTGAACTACAAGCTCGGCCACGGTACTCAGTACAGTCATAGGTCAAGGTACCGCTATATTTATCTTTGAATGTGTTTTGTGAAAAACACTGAAATCAAATATGGGAGCGAGTTTGTAGACCAGAAGTTGTAGGATGAAAGAGTATGTTTTAAAGTGGCTACAGATGAAGGTGATTAGAACTCGGGTGATTGCAAACATGCAGATTGTGAGTAATGCAGTTGTTGCCTGTAAGGTTAGGTCTCAAAGAGTTTAAAGACTAAAGCAAGTGATGTGGACATTTAACAAAAAATATTCATCCACCTACAAGAACAGAAAATAATCTTAATGTTTACTTGATTGTGAATGGTTGCCTTTCTGGCTTGTTGATCGGCGGATCGTGGTTCAATTCCCTATATTGCTTAACTCGCACTGTTTGGCCCTTTAGCAAAACCCTTCACACTCTCAGATCCAAGGGTGCCATATAGAGTAGTGCTGGTAATTGTGTTAAGGCAAGATACTGCTAGTCTGTTTTTGGACAGGGAGACACCAGGGAATAGAAAACGAGCCTTGGAATCATGGAAATAGAAAAGACCACTGAAGTACACTTTTAGAACCTAGAACATGCCTGAAGATCCACATATATTTGTTAATAGAAATTCTTCCCTAGAAAAAGGATAATTAATGTTTCCTATATTCACAGCAGATTCAGAGAAATAAATGTTGAACATGTATTGTACACAGATGAATCTGTTAATAAACATACAGTATATTGTCGGAACTCAGAGCCCACCCCTGAGCAGACACATCAGTAGGGGTGACTGAAGATAGACCAATTTTCGCTTTGTCCAAATTCAATTGTCAAAGAAAATAAAACTTCTTAAAATAATAAAAATTCTTGAGTCCAAGGTGAGAAGAGAAAAAACTCAAATTTATTGCAGTCAGAAAGCATTCACAGGATCCAAAGAAGGCAATCTTTCCAACAATAAATGGCACAAGTTAAAAGAACAAAGTTCCCAAAATATTGTGCAAATATTTAGTCCCACCCTCTTCTAGACCAATGGACTTTCATTATTTTTAAATTATCCATTTTAGTTTTGCCAAATTCCCATTATTTTCAAATTTACCCAATCAGGCTCCTCCTTTAGCGATACAGTTACCATTATTTCCGGCTCTTTCCTAATTGTGACTTAGGCCCTACTGTTTGGTTGCAGTCTTGTAATTTTCCATTAAAACCAAGCATTATATATATATATATATATATATATTTTTTTTTTTTTTTTTAAATGACAATACCCATATATAAGTCCCCCCGGATATTTCACACTTTGTTTGTTTGCAACCCAAGGCTTCACTTCAAGTTTTTGTACTTTGGACATATTAAAAACCAAACATGCAAAAGTTTTAATTTTATTTACTCTTCTCTTTTTATATAGAAGTTGAAAGTATTTTTTTGTTATTTGAACTACTTCTAAATTATATTTGTGAAATTACCTATTCAGTTAAATTTTTAATGATTTTTCAGTTCACACTAGAATCACCTATTTTATATTCTTTTAATGATTATTTTACTTTAGTACTCAAGTTCACACAGTTAGTAATTAATAACTATGTTTTAAATCAGTATTTTTATAGAACACCATGACAAAGTGATACGCACTTATTTTATGTATTTCTGTCACTCTTTTGCTAGCACGTTTAACTGCTAAACGTAAGGAGTTCATCATGCGAGTGTGGCGTTCTCAACTGGCCGGCTTAAATGAGATTGGTATTTTTCTAGACCAACTCATCAATTTGCGCACTTTGGAAGAAAATACTTCAGCAGTGCGTCTTGTCTTTCCACCCCGAACCTGTGATGTCGGAACACAAACTGACTACATGCCTTCTCCTGATTCCACCGGGAACCCTGGGCCTTGAGGAGTCAAAAATCTTTGCAGACAAAGATTCCCACAATTGAACAGTGTGTCTCCTTTTCCCATATTATCACCACCCTTATTTTCGAACGACTCCCTCAGTCATCTCCCTGCCTTCACCCCTTTTCTCTCCCGCTGTTGCTTCCTCTGATGAAGACATCATTTCAATTGACTACTAATGGGGCTCATTCAATAAAGATATTCCCTTTCAGTACCACTGTCTGTCATTTTTGTATTAGTATTTTTATTTTGGTTAGTTTAACACTCAGTTACATTTTATCCAGTTTTTAAAGATCTGATAGCACACTGTCTGTCTTTAGTCTATTCATCACATTTAGTTCCCTTTTATTCCTTTATTTTAGTGCTACGCCTAATATGTATGTTATAGTTAGTTTATGATTAGCTTTTCATCAAAACTATATATCTCTAATTGCACTATAGATCTCTATTTGCTCACGCCACCCTTATTTCTAAGCATTTTTCCAACACTATCAATTATACATGTAAGGGATGCAGATTGAAGAAACTGTTCTTCTTGGTTTTAGCTATTTATAGAGATGATTCTAGCACAGGACAGGGGAAATGACAGACAACCTCATGGTGGGGACAGCCTCACCGCTGCACGCATACATTAACCTTCTCTTTTCAAAGGTACAGCATTATTGAACTTTAAAATCAATTTTAAATTTTCACAGCTTTTCCAGTTCTTGCACTCGATATGGAGAAGTGACCAATCGAAAGTTCAGGTTGGTCGAGCAAGCATTCATTTGCATAACTCCCTGTTTAACCCTCATAGGGAAGTGTTTATCCCAGACTTCCGCTGACAAAACATTATGCTTTAAATGTTTAAAATACCTTTCACAAAGTAGACAGTGCTATCAGTAAACAAGTATTGGGCAGCTGCAAATTAGGGTTGAAATACATTTGTAATCTCTTATGTTATAGATTCTGTAGTAACAGCTCATTCATGGTGATTGGTATGGTGAATGCGCTATATCAGCAGTTCCTAACAGAGACCCCGACCCACAAGGGGACCTAAAGGGAGCTGTTTGTTTCATATTTTTGAAAAGTGTTGAGCAGTAAGCATTAGGGAGAACGATCATATTGCATTAGCCTGATTCACCTTCAGCAGCTGACAGTAATGACCCAGGTATACTGGACCAAGATGAAGAACACCGGCAACACAAAATGCAGAAAATGCCAAAACTGACAATTTCATTATATGTAAAGAAGAGCCATAAAATACATTTTTTTTTGGGAAAAGTGGGTCTCAGACAAAAATGGTAGAAACCACTGCACTACAAAATCATTCAAACATTCATTCATTCATCTTCTAACCCACTTATTCCCTAGTTTGGGGTCATAGGGGCCTGGTGGAATCTACATGTTTTGCCTCCTTCATTTCTTCAAGAAAAGAAAAAACAACGTGTATATCATATTTCATCAAGGTTGTTTTGAAAAGTAGTGGACACAAATTGGTTTGGCGTGTTTTGACTTTTAAATATAATATCCTGTACTTACATTCATTCAGGGACAATGGTGCTACAAAAAGAAAATATTCTATATACTTCTATTAAACTGATAAATTCTGTCAAAAACAATTGTAAGTCAATTAAAAAAAAAGGATCTCTCACTTTCCTTCTTGTTTAACAGGAGCTGATTCTATCAGACAGATACTATGATTATCCTGATTTGAGTTAATTTATTGAATCAACCATTTTTTCCCTTTCTTTTCATCTATAAAGACATTATTCATCTGTCGCTGCTTCTGGTGTTTCGTTTCTGACAGCCCTGCAACCTCGATACCTGATCATTAGGAGTTCAACAAGCTTAACAATTGAATTTGAAAGCGGGGATTTATGCAGGATATTGATGTGACCCACCACACCTTGCATCTCCATAACAACATATCTAAATTCATTCATTTATTTTCTTGCCCGCTTATTCCTTAATTTAGGGTCACGAGTATATAAATTCAAAACATATATATTTAATACTTGTTGGTTAATGAATAAAAAAATTAAGCATAAAAACAAATGGAATGATCTATACCATCCTGTCAATTCTTCTGTAACACACACTGTCATTTTTCACACAACACAAACATGAGAGCGATTTACTGTCATTATTGGTTCTTTTATGTTCCAATATAATAGGGAGCAAAGAGAGAGAAAGGCAGAAAAAAGAGGGTCAGAGAATTAGCATAGCATGCTGAAGTGTGTCAGAGTGTTAGCATAGCATGCCAGGATACTAATACAGAGAGTAGCTGCCTCGGGGTTGTCTGACAGACAATTCGTTATAAAAAAAAACAGCTAATTTTAACAAAGATTTTTTTAGAAAGTATTCAAATGTGTTCTAATTACCCTACTGGTACTTTGCCCCTATACCCTCTGTTTAATTCATTAGCATTCCACAATTCATTGAAAGAGCTGTGCATAGTGAATGAGAGTCTCGAGTGATTTGATACACAGACTCTCCTTTTACTGTCACACTGGCTGCTTTTTTCAGCTTGGCCGCAGCGTTGTGATTTACGATCTCATGTCACAATCATAATCTTTGTCCTTTTTCACTCTGTCTGTCCTCTTGCAGTGTCTTTGCCCTCTCTATTTCTCTTTCTCTCTCTCTCCTTCACACAAGCCTCTCCATCCTGTTCTGTCCGATTACCCAGAGATTTATCAGTGTTATTCTGGCAGCAGGTTCATTACCAACTGAGCCAGTTAGGAAACAGACAGATGGAGGTGAAATTCAGCTGTAATGCCTTATCCACTCAAGGCTAAGGAATAAAAGTTTATTGCGTTGAATATGTGCATCACTAATCTTTACATTCTGTAATATCCCATGTCAGAGTCTTGCGTCACAAATCGCTTAACCAAGTTCTGGATCTCAGAATCTGTTCACACGCATATTTTTGTCTATAAATATTGACACAATGGAACTATTCACATATGGTAACTATTTTTTCCCCATTGAATTTCTATCTGATTTGTCAAAATAGCTCTATTAACACTAAATGCATCTTACTAAAATAAACATCTCAGAAAAAAGGAAGCTAGCAATAATAAGATGTGCAGCATTTTTGGTGAGGTACCGGGATGAGAGCTCAAACTCAATACTAGATGCCAGACCATTCGAATATCTTTGTGTGACCCTGCTAATCAATTTAATAAAAAGGCACACTCGCCTCCATCAGGCTGTACCAGTCAAGATACTTTTGAGCGGGAAGAGACAAGCACTGACATATGTGCTTTAACCAATTGGATGTATTTAGATTTGTCCACTTTTGTCTGAAATGTGTCCCTCCTGAGGCGGGCAGCTTTATATTCATTTGAATATGATTTAGAAATCAAATAAACCTGATAACCACTGTATGTGTAACCATGGTAGAAAGTTTTCAAGTCTTAATAAACCATTAGGCAAAATATCATGCATATAATATGTTATTAATATGTAACCACCAGTTTAGCATTCTAAAATTTACATAGCATCCCAGGACGATCTCCTATTACTTTTCTCCTAGAGATACTTTTAAGTTAAGTAAATTAAATAAAAATTGACTAAATATTATTCAATTCAATTCAATTCAATTCAATTATATTTGTATACTGCATTTTACAATTGACATTGTCTCAAAACAGCTTTATATAGTGAAAGATAATTCTGACTTCCCTGAATTGGACTGGCGACCCGTCCAGGGTGTGCTCCCACCTCTTGCTCTATGTGCAATAGGATAGGCTCCAGTGGACACCCGTGACCCCGAATTAGGGAATAAGCGGGTAAGAAGATGAATGAATGAATGAATGAATATACAGGGTAACATATAGAGGCAATGTGTTAATTCATTAATTTATTCATTCATTCATTTATCTTTGTGCTCACTTATTCCCTAATTTAGGGTCACAGGGGTCTGCTGAAGCTTATCCCAGGGCACATAGGGTGAGCAGACAGGAGGACACTCTGCACCAGTTCATCTCAGGGTACACATAGACAGACAACTACTCACACACACATTGTGTACATGTTTTTGGACTGTGGAAGGAAACCGGAGTACCCAGAGGAAACCCACGCAAGCGCAGGGAGAACATGCAACCTCCTCACAGAAATATCCCCAGAATATCTTGTCAATCGTTCCCAGGACCTTCTTGTTGTCAGACGACCATGCTAACCACTATGACGCTGTGCTCGGCAACATGTTCAATTAAAATGCTATAAATGTTTCTTATTCCGTAGCAATGTTGGCATTAATCTATGTATTCAGTATTTTTCCTGTTTTTGTGCTGTAACAATAAATGTTTATAAAAACATTTGATAAGGTATGTAAGGAATAAAATAAAAAATATATAACTTCTACTGTATCTGAGTTTAATGGTCTTGAAAAGCCCTAAGCGGTGTGGTAGGATATACAGTGATACGGGAAGGAAGGAGACAGACTTTTTACGTAGAGATTGGAAAGAAAGCAAGTAAGAGAGGGAACGGAAGAAAGGGGATGGAGCACTTTTACAAGTGAGTGAATATCTGAAAGAGGACAATCGTTCTGTGATGTCCTTGCTGAGGCTATGAACGCATGACCTGAAACTCTGCAGGAGATAAAGGATGGGAAAGATACGGAGAGTAAGAGACAGACAGAAAGTGAGAGAATAAAAGAAAAATAGATAAGAAACAGAGACAGAAAGGTGGTTATATCTGAAGCAGGTACAGAACTGTGAACTGATGGATGAAAGGCTGGAAACTGATTTAAAGCAAAGGAAAGGAATATAGAAGAACATTCTTACTTCATGGTTTTAAGTGTATTTGTCGAATACAATAGATATTATTGACTTTCTGCATTGACCTACTGTCACTGGAGACTCCTTACATAAATGTTAACAAAATGTGGACAGGTTACTATATAAAAATGTTTATTATCTTTATTTTGCACACACACTGTCTATTCATTCATTCATTCATTCATTCATTCATTCATTCATTCATTCATTCATCTTACCTGTTTATTCCGTAATTCGAGGTCACAAGGGGTCTCCTGTTCAACTATTATAATTGCCGTTTAACGCAAAATATCCCGGAAAACACATACACACACACGCACGCACGCACACGCACACACACACACACACACACACACACACACACACACACACACACACACACACACACACACACACAC
>JAOTRA010000003.1:5485555-5496161 GCA_026260255.1 Pseudolaguvia tuberculata | reverse complement strand
CACACACACACACACACACACACACACACACACACACACACACACACACACACACACACACACACACACAAACACCAGTCTTTTTGTCCCAAAAAAAAAAAAAGAAGTGGCACACTATATGTATCAAGGGAAATGTAAGTTCTCAGTGTAAAGTATTGAATAAAATCTTTATGGAAGTATAACTGCAAGTATTTACATTCAAACACTACAAATAGAATGTAAATATATAGATAAATCTCCCCACCAGCAACTGATTTTAGTTCTCTGAAAGGTCTTAGACACTGCCTATACCACTCGGTTCAGTTACCTTCTAGCAGCTAGAATAGCTTTTAGCTTTCAGGGATTTTGTCTTTCTGTCTACAGGTTATTGTTTTGTCAGTAATTCTTTCACTATCTTTCAGTAGTAGGTTTTAAATCACATGTTTAGCTGCTTGTCAACAGCTGCTAGCGCTCTGTAATTTAGCTTGAAAGTAATACAACCTGCCAGCACCACCGAAAGCCATACTAAAAGGATTGGCTCGACCACTAGCATCAGCCGGTTTGTTTCCTGTTGTAAATTCAGTCAGGCTACCAGACGCTTGTCTGCTTGGGACTTACCGGAACCACAATATACAAAGTGGCTACAGAATCCAATTTGATTGTTGGTCACCTCTGTTTAGCCGGGTGCTTAATTCAAACTCATAAGCCTCTGGCTCATAGCCATTGTCCTCGCTTTATAGTTTAAAAGAAAGATGGTGGTTTACCCCTGATGCAAGACCTACGTTAGTTATTAATATTTATTTAGGGGTTGGCGGGACTCGGTAACAATGCAAGACTGTCTGGGCTTAAATGCAGCAGCAGCATCCAATGTGATGCCCTTTGGCCTACTGCATATGAGTCTGTATATAAATCATGGACGTGATGTCTTTGAAAATAGAATCAAATTGAAATAAATGAATATAAGACCCTTGCTTCCTGGTGCAGGGACATGAACAAGGGAGCTTTTTGTCATTGGTGCCACTTATGCCTGCTCCTTACATGCTTTAGCAGAGCAGATGTCGAACTACAGTAAACTGTCCACTTTGATTTTTTTTGCAGCACATCTAGCCACACTTTGTTTAAACACCACGGTGCAGACATGGCTAAGGCTACAGCTATGCTTCCCTGCTCATGTTGCTTTGGCGAGTTCTGGTTAACGAATAATGCTACAAGCATTACTTTAGTCCTCTGAGCATCATATCCCTTCTAGATTCATTTACTCCAGATAACCATCAACATCCTCTCACAAGTAGGTTCCGGTACATCCCCATCCAGAGTTATGTAAACTCTGGGTGTGGTTTTGAGCAGAGAGTCTCCTGGCCAAGGTCATTGACACCATACTTCAGTCCAGTGCTTATGCTACATGGAATGCTCTAATAAAGAAATTGTTACAAGTTTCATGGTGTAGCCCCTACCTTTCACACTATGTGAGCTGGAATAGGCTCCAGCAGACCCCTGTGGATCCAGCAGATCCCTGTGGCCCTAAATTAGGGAATAAGTGGATTAAAAGATGAATGAATGAATAAATGAATGAATGAATGAATGAATGAATACGTACATAAATGGTGTAGAACTGTCCAGATGGCTGTGTTGGAATTTCGGCAGAAATGTTTCTCTGCAATCATGTATAGTGCACATGTCTAATCCACACACCACTAGCTAGTAAATCTGTGGGAAGAAATCCACTCCTAATGCGGTTCATTCATGACAAGGATATTTTATTCAGGGGAACATGGTATTATCCACTGTCTGGATATGTACCAAAAAGTGCATTCTGTGATGACCAGTCCCATTCAATACATTTTGGGCTGGCGTGGTGGTTAGAACGGTTACCTCACAACAAGAAGGTCCTGGGTTTGATTCTTGGGCAAGGGGTCTTTCTGTCTGAAGATTGTATGTTCTCCCTATGCTTGCCTCCAATTTTCTCCTTTCCTCCCACATTTCAAATGTACAATAGGTTAATTGGTGATTGCAAATTGCCCATAGGAGGGAGTGTGTGTGGTTGTTTGTCTGTGTGTGGCCCTGTGATGGACTGGGGACCGGTCCAGAGTGAACCCCTGCTTCTCACCCTATATGCACGAGGAAAGGCTCCAGCAGATGCCTGTGACCCTGAATTAGGGAATAAGCAGATTAGAAAATGAATGAATGAATGAATGAATGAATGAATGTTTTACAACTTTTATTATAACTTTTTATTTGCGGGAGTTTCGGACCCAACGAAATCTTGATAAGGAGGTGATTTTAAAAAAGTGCTGTGACAAGTTTAACATAATCGCAAAAGAATATTACTTTACAAAACAAACAGTTGTGGTTAGAAGAAGTGGCGGAGTCCGTCAGAATGGTGGTCAGGGCTAGATCTTAAACACACTACGCTCAGATTAAATACAGAGATATATTACACAGTTTACAGGAGATGAGGTCATGACCCAGAGTTTGCCATGCAGCATGAGTGTTTGTGCTCGTTTCAGTTTTACACACGGGTTTGACCTTTTACTGACATCAGATTTATGATAGTGAGACTTTTTTAAGCGCCGGCTGCACTTTAACGGTCCTATGTGGACAAATTTTACATCTCCAATCAGATTTAATACATGCCAAAGAAAAATCCCCATCAATCGGATAAATCAGAAGAAATACACAAGTGGTGTGTGGGTGTGTTGTGATTTATTTTTAATGAAAATCTGCACAGATAAAGTTTCATTAATTTAGCTGTATCAAAGTAATCATTTAGATTTTAATGGTAAATTAGACTTTAAATGAATTGTGAAAATAAAGCGTCATACCATTTAATCTTTAATTATTAAATAACTAAATAATATAGATTGATTCTACAGATTAAGTATAAAAGTATAAACAATCATTTTATTTATAAACAGTTTTATTTTTGTATTATATTTAAAGCAAAAACAAGACAACCGGTGTGTGGAAATAAAGTTAAAAATGTAACAAAAGATGGTGAAAATAGGACCAAGTGAGAAACGGTTGAAGACTGATGGGTGAATGAGGCGTAAAATAATGAACCTGAAAAATTTTGTAAAAGAATTTAAGCACTAATTATCACTAAAAATGAGCAGTAAGTAAACACTGCACCTTGCTACTAAAAGGATGTGTAAATATTTGGCCTGTAAAGTGCACTTGGCCAAGGGGGGGAGGCATTTTGTCACCCTAGACCTCTTCCTTACCATAACGACCCGTCAGAAGCACTTCCTTTACAAAAACATGTCCGTCTCTTAAGGTGAAGGGCGCCTCCTTTTTAAAAAGTTTTAAACAGAGCAGAAGGGGGGAAAGGTCAAAGGTTAAATGGTGCTCTTACAATTGATGACAAGTTGAAAAGCTTGGGAAAGAAAATGAGGAACAGACAGAACCGATTTAAAAGTAAAGAGAGACAATTACATAAACTCTTCTTCTTCTAAATCAAATAATATGAGCTACATCATATAATAGAAATGATATAAATGATTATAATACATACTGATGAATTGATTATATAATAATGTATGCATTATAAACTAAAAAAATGATAACTAATAATGTATAGAATTAATAGAATTTAAATATCTTTATCTACATGCCTTCAGATAATAAATGGAATTACACTTGCATATTATCATGAGCATATTAATAATTATTATTAATTATTTTTAATAAATTAATATTTTAAATGATATATCTTGTGTATGAGTGGGAAAAGGACTGTTTCACAAAAAACCTGAATAAAAAATTAAAGATACAGAAAACGTTTTTGGTGACCTCATTCTGATTTCAACATCAGTCACTTACACACAAACACACACACACACACACACACACACGCACGCACGCGCGCGCACGCGCGCGCACGCACGCACGCACACACACACACACACACACACACACACACACACACACACACAAAGAAGAATAAAGGTTCCGAATCATTTTAGAATCTAGTTTTATATCACTAAAACTCATCTTTATGATATATAAAAAGTTGTGTGTGTGTGTGTGTGTGTGTGTGGGTGTGTGTGTGTGCGTGCGTGTGCGTGCGTGCATGCGTGTGCGTGTATGTGTGTGTGCGTGTGTGTGTGTGTGTGTGTGTGTGTGTGTGTGTGCGTGTGTGTGTGTTTGTGTGTGTGTGTGTGTGTGTGGCCCTGTGATAGACTGACAACCTGCCCAGGCTGTACCCCTCCTGTCCTTTGCCTTTCAGAGAGCTGGGATAAACTCCAGCAGGCCCCCATGCTCATACATTAGGTGGGTACAGAAGATGAATGAGTGTATGATAGTAAGGATGATAATAATGAAGGATTACTGAAATAAAGTGGTAAAAGTATTTTTAATAAATGGTGTCACAATGCACAATAGGACATTTGCACTGTTTGGCGCCAACATTTTGGCTAATTGGATGTGCAAATAGAACATCAGGCAATGCAGAGATAAAACAGTGGCAATAAATACGAACAATGGACATTAAAGCTATTGTTTTGCTTCGTCTTATATTTTCCCTCTTTAAATTTCCTAATCACTTTTACACACCCTTTAGGATGTTAAGGACTGTACTGAAACTATTATTGCATTTGGTTCCTTTAATGGACTCCATTTGCTCATTTCAGGAATCCTGCAGTAAAACGTCTGTTAACTTTTAAAGGAGAAGTCAAGCAACTTACCAGATCCTTAGGAGATAAAAAGATAAGATTCCTTCTGATTTTGTCCCCAGGGGAGTGTGGATGGATCTGTGTTTACTCTTTCACTTCCTGTCACTTTTCACTCTTCTCTATGGTGAACTATCCATCATTATCCATCAACCAACATCATCTGTTTATTTTAACATATAAACATTTACACATTTAATCTAATCTAAATGTTACCAATAGCTACACATATTAGTTCCTATACTCACTCATTCATTCATTCATTCATTTATTCATTTTCCAACCTGCTTTTTCGTAATTCAGGGTCACAGAGGTCTTCTGGAGCCTATCCCAGTGCACATAGGGTGAGAGTCAGGGATACACTCTGAACAGGTCACCAGTCCATTGGTGTACCTAGAGGAAAGCCAAGCAAGCACAGGGAGAATATGCAAACTTTGCATAGAAAGACCCCTGGCCCGGAATCGAAGCTTTTTGGTGTGAGGCGTCCATGCTAACCAAATTGCTGCATAGGTCATGTAAATGAATCAAACAACCTGCAGTGTACAAAAACCTGCGTTTACGCGGCACTTTACTTTACTACGTCTTTTTTTGCATTTTATTTTGCACCGTCTAAGCATTTCTGCCTCATGATACCCCGCTTATACTTTGTTAATATTTATATCCTTCACTCCTGTTCCAGAGTGTTTACCATACACTTAAAGGACATGTACACTATTTTCTTTATCTGACTCTCATTCGGGGCGGCATGGTGACGTTATGGTTAACACGGTTGTCTCACAGCAAAAGGTCCCTGGTGGAAGGGGACTTTTGGTGTCCTCCCATTTGAGGGGGTTCTGTTTGGATACTCCAGTTTCCTCCCACAGGCCAAAAAATGTACATTAGGTTGGTTGGTTATTTTAAATAGCCCATATGGGAGAGAGAGAGTGTGTGTGTGACTGTTCATTTATATGTGGCCCTGGTGTAGCAAGGTGTACCCCTGCCTCTTCATTGTCAACAGCATTTTTTTGGCTGTCTACTTTAAAGCTACCCTGTGACACTAAACTTGAATCTAATCTATTGGAAGCTACAATAACGTCCTTGTGCTATTTTCCTTGTAAACTTTAGTTTCTACTATGGTAGAAGACTAGAGAGAATTTCCATATGTGTGTTATGTTACAGGTCTCAGGTTTCTACCTATGTACTTTTCCACATGTTAACCTGCATCCTAAAGGAGACACCGGCTCACTTCATCCTTCTTTGGATTTGCTGTTCATCCTTTGAGAGCAGCAATAATCCTGATAACCTTTTCACCTCTCAAGTCTTGAGGCCCCGACGTCAGAAAGCATGTAAATGTGTTTTATAGCTTCATAAAGCTCTGAGGAGGTTGAGACATAAACCCAGCTTCCCAGCAGCCTTTTATTACACGACGAGCCGCATGTTTAAAACTCTTAAATGCTGCAACCGTAAACGCAGGGGCGCAGTAATGCACCGACCCACCGCATCAAACCAACAGCGATCATAAATACTGCTCTCATAAAGCTGAGTCGAGTTTCAGAGCCCGCGATCACTTTCACTAGCCTTAGCTTAGCCATTGTTCAGGATTTTACAGTCACATGAGCTTTATTAGTTTGCAAACACAGATTAGATTTTAATATAGCTTTAAAAGCAGAAACAAAAATCAAAGATGCATTGCCACAGTCATAAAATTGGATAATTGGGTTTCTTTATAAAATAAACCTCCAGTGATGTTTATGCATCAGTTGAATGTTGAACACATTTCTTTCAACATACTAACTGTACCTAAAGGTATTTGTGTATACATCAATACTTTTATTATTCAATCTTAGAATACATTAATAATCATTCATTCATCTTTTAACTCGCTTTTCCCTAATTCGGGTCACGGGGTCTGCTGGAACGTAAAACCTTTGCTTAAATAAAATTTATAACAGTGACTTTAACTTCTATTTGGGGGAAGGGTTGGCTCAGTGGTTGAGACGTTGGACTGATGAAAAAGACCAGGGTTCAATTCAAAGCTCCACCAAGTAACCACTGTGGAACCTTGAGCAAAGCCCTCCAATCGCTTAATTACAAAAGCGCATCGGCCAAATCCTGTAAATTTCCAGTAAAATACTTTGACTCAAGTTGCGTTCATTGTATTTTATTTACCACTAAAGTAAAGTAACAAGAAAAATACAATTAACGATTGTTTTTGTTCAGCTTAGGTTCTTCATCAGTTCTTCCGAAGCTCAGACAGAACCCAGAACTACATCTGCATGCCCAAACGAAGTAATGGAGCGTGTGGAAGGAGTGTGTGCATGTGTGTAATACAAAACAGTTCGTCCATCTCTTATGTGATTAACTAGAGGTGTTTGGAGCTGGAATGTTCTCACGGAGTAGAGAGGAACACCATCCTTACCATTCCGGATGAAAATGTTTTCCCAGAGGAACACCTGTATCAAAGGGAATTACCTTAGCCAGCCATGAAGAACTAATCCTGAGTGATTAATGCATCAAAGACCTGAAAACGCTGCGAAATAATGAGCTTTAGAGTGTGAGGAAAGCAGTTTCATTCACACTGTAAAAGGACGAGGGAAAATGTGTGTAAGAGGCTGGTTTGGAGTTCACAGGAAAGGTACATACTTTTATAGCAAAAAAAATATGAAGTGATAATGTATGTACTTCTGTGAGGCGCGGTGGTTTAGGGTTTAGTGCGGTTGCCTCACAGCAAGAATTCAAGAAGGTTGAATTCCCAGGCAAGGGGTCTTTCTGTGCATGTTCTCCCAGCACTTGCATGAGTTTCCTCCAGGTACACCGGTTTTCTCCCATAGTCCATTAGGTTGATTGGTGATTCTTAATAGCCCATAGTGAGTGTGAGAGTGTGTATGTGGTCTATATGTGCAGCCCTGCAAAGGACTGGCTACCCCTGCCTCTTGCCCTTTGTGCTCTAGGATAAGCTCCAGCAAGCTCTGTGACCCTGAACTAGGGAGTAAACTGGTTAGAAGATGAATCAATGTATGTAGTCTGTATGTGGCATATACTAACATACACAATGGAGAATAAAAAAATAATTTTCTTTGCATATCCTAACATAGTCACCAGAGCACAGGACCTGCTATGATACACTATCTGAACTACCAATGCTCAGTGTAAAAAGGTCAGGTTCGAACCAGGAGCAGATTTTAAGTAGTTTTAAAAATATACATATAAAGTTAAATTAAGGAGTAAAAATGTAGGATTAAATTGAAGAATTACATATAAAAGTATGTATCAAATTAATAAAAAAGGGCTGGGTTCACATTTACGTGGAGTAGACTTTGGAGATGGGGTTAGTGTGAAGGACCAGGGTAAATTGAGTGGTGGGGTTTAAATAATGGGTGGGGTTAGTATAAAGAAATGGATTGAAATAAGAAGTTAAACGAGGGTCAAGGTTCCAGTCAGGGATGAGGTTAGTGTAAAATGATAGTGTTTGCTGGCCCAATATCTGGAAATATGTTCTTACTATCTAGGCTTCTTCTCAGAGTTGGTTCCCCCTTCCTGACATTTTAAAAATGTCACCTGCCCCCTTACCAAAAGTTATTGTATTTACAGATTGTATTAGAGTAGTGATGTGGAGCCAGAAAGGGGCGGGTTATTGTGAGAATATTGTGGGTAGCTTAAGCACTGATGGCTGCGTATTGGAGTGTTTTTCTGTATGGAATTAGCATAGCATTAGCAAGGCTGGTCATTAATCAGCGTTCAGCTCCTGATGATGAATGAACACTAACACAGGAATTAATTAATAATCGTGTAAGTTCACGTTGATAATGACACAGCACTAAAATATTATTGATGATCCAATCAGAGCACCCACCAAACGGGACTAGGTGACTAATGAATTCAGCGCTTGTGTGTCCTGCATTACTCAAATTTCCTTTCTGGCACACACACACGGACACACGCACGCACGCACGCACACACACCTCATCCTTTGCTCATTTCATTTACATTTATAATTTCTGGTTATTATTTTATGTTCATTCATAAATTTTACTTCTTTTTAACTTCCTTCTCTAATTGAAACCCTGTCTTTCCATCCATCCGACCACTCGTTTGTCCATCCATCTGCTACCTGTCTGTCTATAATTATGCAGTAAACAAAAAAAATCCAGTGCATACAGTGATACACGTTCTATAAGACTAAGACCACCATTATCATAGAGATATTTCTTTATCCCAGCTCTGGACACAGGGTGTGGGTTTTCTCAGATTCAGAAGACCTTAAAATAATCTGCGCTGGGACAAGACACATGCTGACACAAGGCCATGAGATGTCAAAAAGAGTCTCTGCAGAGCCTCTTGCTTTAATACGGCCTACACATAAAAAATAACTCAAAAAAGATGTAGAAGTAGAATGTGTATAAATAGAAGGGAGACTTGTCTACACTGCAGTTTAATTGTATTTTAACACACTGCGTTACTCTAAACATAACACACTATATTAGCAAAAGTTTGTGGACAATTCAGATCTGTAAAGGCTTCCTCTCGGATATGTTGCTCCAGTTTTGGAGACCCACAGTTGTCTAGAATTGAATTTTTATTATGTTGTCGTATTACATGTTTTCTTCAACAGACCTAAAGGACCCAGAGAAAGTAAAGAGTCCTGAGTACCTAGAGAACAGCCACAGGAATCGAATCAAGGATCTTCTGGCTGTGAGTTGATCACTACACTACCGCACCACCTTGTGTGGTAATAGTCATTTATTCACAAATCTTCTAACCCGCTTATTTTCTAATTCGGGGGTCTGCTGGAGCCTATCCCAGATCATATAAGGCAAAAGTTAGGGGTGCAACCTGGACAGGTCGCAGTCCATCTCGGGGCCAGATATAGACAAACAACCACTCACATACACATCACTCCTATGGGCAATTTAGACTCACCAATCAACTTAATGTACATGTTTTTGGACTGTGGGATACAACTGGAGTACCCAGAGGAAACCAATGCATGCAAAGGGAGAACATGCAAACTCTGGACAGCTTAAATATTCATTCATTCATATTCTAACACGCTTGTTCCCTAATTTGGGGTCATAGCTGGATCCTATCTAAGTTCTTAATTCGAATTAGAACAGCAAACCACAGGTTTCTATCAATGCATTCATTCTAAAACAGAAAGTCACAGTATAACTGGGAAAAGCTAAATCCCTGGGAATTGTATTGATTGCATGCAAAGGGCTTCGTAATGGACTGGCAACCTGATTGGTGATTCTAAATTGTCCATGGAAGTGAGTGTGGTTGTTTGTCCATGTGTGGCCCTGCAATGGACTAGGAACCTGTCCGGGATGTACCGCTGCCTCTCTTCCAATGTGCTCCCGGATATGCTCCAGCAGAACCTGAAGCCTGAAGTAGGAAATAAACAGGTTATAAGTTCAATGAAAGAATGAATGACTGAATGAATGAATGAATGAATGAATGAATGAATGAATGAATGAATGAATGCAAAGACTCTCTAACGTCAGCTCTTGTTATCACTAAGAGACGGTCAAGATTTCTCCGTTTCATTACAAAGCTGTATTATGTGGTTTTATTATCTCTAGGTAAGGCTGATAGCAGAAGTGAGAACAGGAACTAACTCAGTTTGAAGTGGTAGCACAGTGATGAAGGTGGTAGCACATTGATAAGCCCTGAAGATTGCATGTTTAAGTCCCAGCAACATCAAGTTGGGTCCCTGAGCAAGGCTCTAAACCACAAAATGCTCAGTTATATAAAAGAAATAAAATAGTAAGTTCACTGAAATTCGACCGCCATCAAAAAAAGTGTGAAAGAAAGCAGACCCAGATTTTTGTCTTTATCTAAAAAGAAGTGATCCATCTGTCACTAGTTTGTGTCCTCAATCTCTCTCAACAATGGCCATCCTTATTTAGACAGGTGTGTGTGTGTGTGTGTGTGTGTGTGTGTGTGTGTGTGTGTGTGTGTGTGTGTGTGTGTGTGTGTGTGTG
>JAOTRA010000003.1:5283679-5312773 GCA_026260255.1 Pseudolaguvia tuberculata | reverse complement strand
TGTTTGTGTGTGTGTTTGTGTGTGTGTGTGTGTGTGTGTGTGTGTGTGTGTGTGTGTGTGTGTGTGTGTGTGTGTGTTAGCATCAGGTGTGTCAGTCCCAGAGCTGGTGGAGATCAGTGAATGTGTACGAGCTATTCGTAATCATCTCACTATGCTGCAGCGAGAAGAAGCTCTGCAGGATGAATGGTGTCATGTTGGCTATGTCCTGGACTTCCTGCTATTCCGCGTCTATCTAATGCTCATCACCTGCTACGCCTTCGTCATCATCTTCATGTGGTGTATCTGGATGTATCAGTGACACACACGCCCACTGTCCTGTAAGATCACTATTATTCCAAACTAACCCACACTAGCTTCTACCATATACCTCCTACCTCACACCAACCCTCCGATCACACTCTTACTACCATGAACACACTCCTTCTTCATTCACCACACCCTTTGTTTCCCAACCACACCCATTCTTTTGTGACCGCATACTTTGTTCCCTGACTACACCCCTATCTCATTGACCACACCCCTCTTTCCCAGAGTACTCCCCTTTTTTTTTTAGAATAACTCACTTTTCCCCTCTCCACTCCTTCCTTTTTTTAAATAAGACTTTATTAATGAAAATAAGTTAATTTTATTAATTAAATTAATTAATAAATAATAATATCCATATACACATACATATATATATATACATATAAATATATGAATGTGTATAAGATATATGTAAGATATATATAAGATTGATAGAACCTTGAGGTGAACGTTAATGAGACTGTATATCAACTGATTGTAGCAAGATGATCCAAGTTGATCAATAATTCCACTTCACACACTGTGAAACATCTGAACCAAAAATATCAAAACTGAATCACAAATGGAATAAAATCTAGCAAATACACATTTTCTCGCAGTTTATTTATTTCACTTCATAGGAAAATCTTTATTTAGGCAAAATTAAACAAAGCCTAGTGACTAGTGGCTTCCTGTAGTGGAGAGCTGTATCAGACCCTACTAAGAGGAAAGCAGGCCCAGTCTGACGGCAAAAGTTGTAAAGTTCAACAGATAACTGAGCCTTTTTCCAAAGGATATTATTTTAAAGCCCTTAACTATCCAGATATGGAGCTGTGTGTACACAATCCAAGCTCACAGAATTTACAGCAAACTTCAATCAATTTTTGTACAACTATCAGTAAAAAACATTAACACTTTTATTCATTAATCATGCATTCATTCATCCATCTTTTTACCCGCTTATTCCCTAATTCGAGGTCACGAGGGACTCCTAGAGCCTATCCCAGTGCACATAGTGCGAAGTGGTAGCCTAATGGTTAAGGTGTTAGACTAAAACAAAAAAAATAAATAAAATAAAAAAAGAGACCAAATGTAAGTCGCTCTGGATAAGAGCATCTGCTAAATAGAACTGTAACATAGGGTGAGACCATTCACCAATCAATCGCAGGGCAACACATAGATGAACAACCACTCACACACATTCACTAATTTAGAATCATGTTTTTGGACAGTGGGAGGAAACCAGAGTACTCGGAGGAAACCCACACATGAAAACACTGCACAGAAAAATCCCCGGCCTGTTAATTGAACCCGGGATCTTCTTGTTGTGAGGCGACCATGCTAACCATTACACCACTGCTCCGTCCCATCCATTTACACTTTAAATACAAAGATTTTTTACTATAATTCTGAAACAAAGTTCTTATGACACAGGAAACTGAAGCGAACATGCATGAAACAGTCTGAACGACTTTAATAGTAAATTTTGTATATACATAATATTTAACTTACATATACAATTCCAGTGTAGTAGTGCATTTTAATCTTAGTTTTATAAAAGCGTATTTAAAGATGAAATAAAGACAATCAGGTGCGACATTGGACGTTGAACTGATTTACACACAAATGCTGAATGTGGAAGAGCCTCGTTTACATTATTAAGTTGTAATAGAACCCCCTCACCTCCCACCCACCCACACACACACAGTGGTGTAAATAGCAAATGTCATTTTTTTTTTTTAAACACTCAGTCATAGACTGAACATTAGAATCGACGATAAATTATTTGTGTACACGCGATTAAGCTTATGATGATTTCACACATAATTACCATCGTGTTAACATTAGTAATAAGTTGCATCCCTGGTTAAACAAAAAGGATGACTGGCTCACATTAGCCTGCGTCATTAGTGCTGTGTTAATAAATTAAACACTGTTTTATGTAAAGCAAAAGTGCTGATTAGGCAGACAGACAGACAGACAGACATACAAAAAATAATTTAAACAGATTTTTGACAAGACATAAAATTTTTTGGAAAATAAAAAAAAAAACATCTGTGCCAGTGCAACATCTGCAGAAATACCTTCCACATTTAACTTAAAAGTTGTGTGCATGTGTGCATTAGTACATCATTGCCCCTCCTCTTCTTCGGTTTTTATGCTGTTCATCCTCTCTCTTCTCTCGGCCAGGCGGCGACACCGTGGACACACGCTTTTAGTCTTGAAGCAGGAACGGTGATAACAAGCGCTGCATTCTGGAAAAAAACACACACAAAAAAACGTTGGTGGTGTGCATGTTCTTATAGTGTGCATTTGCTTGTGTATCTATATACTCACCCTCACAGCGGCGACACTTGCTCAGCTCAAAGGGGAAGATGATGTCCTTATCATTCCCACAGAACTCGCACACAAATCCTTTTGCCTGACACAACTACATACACACGTTATGAGTTCACTGTGGCTGTGTCCCAGCCATATTGTTTATTTACTGACACCATCTTCAGTTTACTTACACACTTAGTCCACTGTTTGAATTATTCACTCTTACTTTACTTTCTATTTCAGATGTAGTCTCACACTCAATGCTAAAAGGACTCCACCATTTTAAGGATTTTTATCGGAATGTGTGGGTTGAGATTTTTATTGGGGGTGATGAGGATGGACAGGATTAGAAATGAGTTTATTAGAGGGACGGTGCATGTAGGATGTTTTGGTGAGGGAGGGTAGATTGAGATGGTTTGGACATGTGCAGAGGAGGGACATGCAGTATATTGGTAGAAGAATAATGAGGATGGAGAAACCGGGCAAGAGGAAAATAGGAAGACCACAGAGGTGGTTTATGGATGTGGTGAAGGAAGATATGCAGGTAGTTGGGGTGAAAGAGCCAGATGTAGAAGACAGGGTAGTGTGGAAAAGACCAATCCGCTATGGCGACCCCTAACAGGAGCAGCCGAAAGGAGAAGAAGAAGAACCGAATGTGGTGGATGACTATGAGGATGT
Source organism: Pseudolaguvia tuberculata (assembly GCA_026260255.1). Classification (NCBI taxonomy): domain Eukaryota; kingdom Metazoa; phylum Chordata; class Actinopteri; order Siluriformes; family Sisoridae; genus Pseudolaguvia; species Pseudolaguvia tuberculata. The sequence goes on along the minus strand of JAOTRA010000003.1, from coordinate 5,309,488 downwards.
GTCTACTTTCAACTAAGACACTAATGATGGGTGAGGAAGTCTAAGGTTCAGTCAGAGCTCAGTGCGGAACACTCATTGCGGAACTCTTATCATACCCATGTCTTTATGGAGATCAGGGGATAGGGGTATTGTCAGTGTTTGGATCTCACGTTTCCTGTAAACCGTAAAGCAAACATAAAGTGTGTTTTTAATTGTGTGGCAAATAGGTTGGGAAAGACACATGTGGATGTGCTGGTAATATGGCCACAAACCTCTAGCCATACATTGTATATGAGGCAGTAGGGGCTCAAATGGTGCAGAGTTGTTGATCGGGAGACCAGAAAGACCTGGGTTCAAGCCCCACCACCGTTAAGGCTGCGCTGTACTAACCCTATGCTCTGACCACAACCTTCCAGTCCCACCTCTCTTTCTATCTACCTTATTTCATTCCGATGTTTGATTAATAAAAGTAACAACAGCCAAAACAATCTTAAACAAAAAAACAGGATGTGTATAGTAGATGTTTACAATGGACAGAGGATGGTTTTTATGTGGGCTATTGTTTAGCACAGAGCCACAGTACTGATGACAAGGTTTGTAATCACATTAGAAATATGGTTGCGTGTGACAATTTTCACTTGTCTCTTACCACACAGGAAGCCACATGCTCTGATCCCGCCCGCATCAGATCGCGCAGTTTAGGTGCAAGGTCACCTGAGCGCACGGCCACAAGGTCATTCAAAGAAAATAGATGAAGGTCCTCGGTTAGATGTGCAGGAAGCGAATCAAAGTGCTGCAGAACACTGAAACACAGACAACATAATTACATTGCATTGGGTTTTTTTACCCCAGTGTCAGTATTTACTTAAAATTTACAAAAAATAGAATTATATTAAATTATAATTATATATATATATATATAAAATATGTTTATTTTTAAAAGTTAAGTACACTTTGGCCAGGCGGCAGGTTTTAAAAAGGTTCTTCATGTGGAACAGCTTCAGCCTCATTACCTGTACACACGCGCACGCACAGAGACAGAGAGTGATAGATAAATAAAATGCTGAAATTGTTTTGTCTTATTAATGTTCAGCAACATCAATTCTTCGTACCCGCACAGCCTCCAAGTTCTTTACTTTCCTGTACAGGGCACTGTTGATGTCGTTAAGGTTGAACAAAGGTTCTTGGGCAATTTTTCCCAGCAGGTCACGAGCAAAGTTACTGACGTAATATTTACTGAAATCCCATTTCAAAAGGACACGTCCCGGTACCACCGCAACTGCATTTTCATGGCAACACTGACAGAAATACCGGCCGAGGTACTCACAGTAGCGCAGCCTCTTTATGTAATCTACAACAAACAAAGAAAACTGTTTGATGATGATGATGATGATGATGATGATAATAAATGTGATCTATTGTATGTGTGTATTTTTAGCTTAGCTATGAAGTGTTACCAGGATCAATACGAGTTCCACATCCTGCACACCTGTAATTCTGCTTCATCACCAAGACTTTCCTCCTGAACAATCAAGGACACACTAAATGTAGTGATATAAAGTAGGACTTCAAATAAAATAGTATAAATAAACAAATAATTATCTGGATGTTAAATATATATAAAGTTGAATATAAAGGTTTGCTATTAATGCCTAGTGTGCTTAAGGGAATACCATGCACTACAGAACATATGCTACAAAGTGTTCAGTGTGCCTTACAGTAATCTGTGCGCACTACAGTATTTAGTGTATTACTTTGGTGCATGATGGATATTGAAGATGATCTGTGGTCTTGGGGGTGCCCACTCCAGATTCCCCCTCACACGGATGCGTAGTTTATACACGTCAGCATGTTCACCATCATCAGGGGAGATTGGTACTGAGTCAGGCATGGGCAACAGCTGCAATTTTACACACACACACACTATTAGCACTTGCTAAACTAGAATTCTACCTTGATGTAGAATGCTTGCTCGAGAAAATTCTTTAGTATATTTCCCAGCCATGTTTACAGTCCTTCCACATAAACTTCAATGTGAATGTACCTTTTGAGGAGCAGCATGTTCAGGCACAAGCCACTCAAACTCAGAGGCAGCGGGTAGCTGCAGACCCTCAAACTGACGCAGTAGCCCCATCGCAACAGATTCAGCACTATTTGACTGCAACAACCACTGAGACCTGAACAAACAACAACATGCAATTATCTATGGAGTTTATTGAATTTTCAACAAGGATTTAGGTGAAAAACAGTAAGCCGATCAGTATAGACTTTATGTGGGCCCAGCAACAGAACATGATATGGGGGTTGTTTGCAATTGTTAGGGGACATGAAGAGAATGAGTTCTTCTCCACACTACCCTGTCCTCTACATCTGCCTCTTTCACCCCAACTACCTGCATATCTTCCTTCACCACAGCTATAAACCTCCTCTTTGGTCTTCCTCCATCCTCAGCATTCTCCTACCAATATACTGCATGTCCCTCCTTTGCACATGTCCAAACCATATGAATAGAGTTAGATTGATAAAAATAATTATGGATAACAGTAGGTAAGATAACTGTGGTATAAAAAAAGGATTGTCTTTGGATATGATTTTCAATAAATACTAGAGTTGTTTGGGATTAGTGAAGGCAATAATAGTGGACTAAGAGCAAATAAGCAAAACAACAGAATAACTACAACAGTGTGTGTGTGTGTGTGTGTGAGCACTGACTCCGAGCTAGTGAAGGATCTGCTGTTCAATGTTACATTCTGTTTAGCATCTGCATCTAAAACAAAGACAATAAACAAACATTCAGATTCATAATCGGTACAAAGGTTAATTACAACAATAATAACAACAAATAATCATTAATTCAGTATATACTTGAATATTGCAGGAATACATTGATCCCTCGTTTTTCGCGGTTAATGGGGACCAGAACCTTCCGCAAAAGCTGAAAAAATTATAATTCTATAAAGAACCCTCTGCTGTTTACCTTTAGAACTACATATCTTTCACCTCTACACTGACTTTTACCTTTCAGCACAGGATCCTCCAAGTCATCAGATCCCAAATCAGACTGAAGCAAGGAATCCCTGGAACTGCGCAATGAGCCACCGCTGTCTGTGGAGGTTAAAGCTAAACACAAACATTTAAAACAGGTCAAGTGTAAACAACCACAGTAAGTTTACTATTTTAAAAGGCTGAATTAGAGTAATGAGGTTAGACTTACTAGGGTGGCTAGAGCTGGACGTCCGCTGGCGGTTACGGCGAATCTGCTGTCTGCGCTGATGTATCTTCTGTTTAAGCTGCTGGATCTCGCAGTCACTGTCTCCATCCTCATCCGCCTCCTCTGCCTTCATCTTACATTTCATTAGCTCGATGGCAGCGATCAGAGATTCCGAGATGCTGAAGTGTGCATTCTCCTGCAGAAAAGAAAAAAAGACAGCAAGGAAAATACACAGCTGAGTGAGACATTAAAGAAAAGACCTGAAGCTGTGGGGTCCACTGCCAATGAAATAATTTAGAGCGGTGCTTAGTCAACAAACACCCCTTAGACCAAGCTCAAACCCCCTTGCCCCAATCTACACCCTATTCATACACTAAATGTTTAAAGCAATTATTTAAATCAGACCCGCATTTATTATGAGTGATAGTTATTACATTACTACAATCAAAAAAGATACAAACTTGGAAGTAGACTAGCTCCAAAAAGTAAGTAAGTAAGTAAGTAAATATCATACAAGTCTTAAGTTTGTTAAAAAAAAATGGTGACAGTAAAAACTTTCACAAAGACCAACTTAACACACTTGCATCTTTGAATCCCACCAATGGTGTTGAAAAATAAAGATGTGTAACCAAAAAAAAAAAAAAAATCTAGGAAGAGAACATGTGATTGATGTGTTTACCTTTTCCAGATCAGCACAGCTGCCAAAGTCCTGCTCTGACAGGTAGCTAATCAGACTCTGACCCTCAGACGGCTTCCGGAACAATCCATCAGACATGCTGCCATATTGAAGACCGCCTAGATAGAAATTAAACAAAACAGTATGCTCTAGATAATTTTTTAATATGCCAGTTTTGATAACTATTTTATATCCAAAAGCGATTTAAGATTTAGGGTGGTGCGGTGGCATAGTGGTTAGCACGGTCGCCTCACAACAGGAAGGTCCTGGGTTCGATTCCTGTACTGGGGATCTTTCTGTGCGGAATTTGCATGTTCTCCCCACACTTGTGTGGGTTTCCTCCGGGTACTCCGGTTTCCTCCCACAGGCCAAAAAACATGTAGATTAGGTTGTTTGGTGATGGTAAATTGTCCATAGGAGTGAATGTGTGTGTGAATGCTTGTCTGTCTATGTGTTGCCCTGCAATGGACTAGCGACAAATCCAGGGTGTACCCGCTTCTTGCCCTATGTGAGCTGGGATAGGAGCCAGCAGACCATGAACCGGAATTAGGGAATAAGCGAGTAAGAAGATGAATGAAAGAATGAATGATTGAAGCTATATTAATAACAATTAGATATAAAACACTTGTAGTGCATGTGTGTTTGCATGAGTACACTGTACACTGACCAGCTTCCATGTAGAGGGAACTGTGACTGCTTTCACTGCCATGAGGGGAGAAAGGCCCAAAATCGTTTACACATTGCCCGTCTGCAGCTGACTCTACACACGTGTACACACACATGTACACACGTTAATGAGTCGTCACTTTTTAATGGCAGTGGAACATGAGAGCATTAAACCATGAATAAATAAATAAAAATAGATTTATTCACAGATCTCCATTATATATTGTAAGTGACAGCAAAGAACCCTAGAAACATGAAGCCCAGCAACAGGCTCTTCATGTGAATAACACTGAGACAAAATAATTTTAAAAAAATCATTAAAACATAAAAAATGCTTAAAATGCTCTACTAATAAAGGCAATGTGGAGATCTGGGAATAATAATAATGATAATAATGATATTGGCAATGATTATGATAATTAAAAAACAAAAACCTACACAACAAAATTTAACTAAGTATGTGGTTGACTGCATGCATTACACAGCCAATGAGAATAAAAATCATAGTAAGAATTTGAAGACAGAAAAACTTGCAGAAGCAAATAAAAAAAAGAAAAATATAAGAATGGTTGGAACAAGCTGCAGTAGAGCACTGCCAACCTTCAGCAGGATCCTCTATTATAATGGTGATTTTCCTCTGGTTCCCTCCTTCACACACATGGAGAAATAAACAATAAAAAAAGAGATAAAAAGAGAAAAAGAGGTGTTATGCTGAATTTGACCAACAGGGGGAAGCAGTTAGTCGAGATTAGCAGTGCAGTAATAAAAGTTTCTTTCTGTTTAAAGATGGTAAATGTAGAAAACTTGTCTTGTAACAATTCAGATAATTAATACAACACAATTCCTGAAAGAAAAAGAAAGAAAGAAAGAAAGAAAGAAAAGCTTATATATGTCTTAAAAAACCAGAGAAGCGGCTTGAAACACAGAATACAACTTATTCTGTGGTTCAGACACAGCCAGAGAGAGAGAAACTATTTTTCTTACTAGCTACAGTACAGCTGTACACATTTCCTCACTCTTACCTTGTTTGTGCTTTTGCATAACTCCTGTATCAGACAGTGACCTTGAATGACCCCTTAAGCTTCTTTTCTTTCCCATTTCCATCTCAGAGAAAGAACTGCGTCTTTGGGATAGGGGCGGAGCTTCAGGTGCGTGGACTCGTAACTGAGGAGCCTCTGTGCTTTGGGCTGAATGGCTGGAACCTCTGCGGCTCTGTCTGCCCAGGTTCCCGATGGCGAGATACTCTGGTCCGTCATCACCATCACAGTCGACGCTCTCGGTATGGGCAGAATTAACCGATTGGGTAGAGTCGAGTCGAGAATTATGGGTAATTACTTGATTATGCTCAGTGATACTTTGGTCAGTGCTTAAACACGTCCATGGAGCCCCTGATGCATTTCCAGACACTGCAATAAGACACCAAGACACACACGCAAGAGCGCACACACACACACGTGTGTACAGTGCAAAGCTAATACATTACCAGTGTTGCTTTGTTGTGATGGTGTTTACCTGTTCTGCTTTCTGTGTCTGAAGTGTGTGCACGCATAGAAACTCCTGGCAGCACACACTGCTGAGAGCCGAGTAGATCAACAGAGGGGTACTCCTTTAAGTGAGACAGCTGCAGAACACAAACCGTGTTAGATACAAACACTCACACACACCCTTTGTTGTCCACCATGATAGAGGTTTATAACAGTAATGTCATTAAGTTTGTGAATTGTCCACTACATATGTAGTAACTAAAGCGGGTGATTTACAAAAATAAATAAATAAATACAACAATGAAAACTTACTCTGGCCGTGTTAATAAGGGCAAGCAGCCGAGCATCATTCTGCTCCACCGCCTCCAAACACTGAAACATGGCTGCCACGTGCAACTCACTCATAAGAAAGGCCTCATCTGCAGGAGTGTACACAAAAATATTAACAATTGTTTATCAGAATCCCCTACACCACCATAAACCCTATATAAACAATTAAACTGACATTTGAGATGCAAGTTTTCTACTGATGAAATATTTTGAATTTCTCTAGAAATTGTTTAAATAGGCTAAAGTATCGAACAATAAAGTAGAAATGGTGAATGTTCAACAATTAAATAGTGTAATGAAAGGAAATGTGTGTGTGTGTGTGTGTGTGTGTGTGTGTGTGTGTGTGTGTATACCTGTATAATATTTACGTGTGGTGCTATGGTGTGTGATGAGTGGTTTTAGCTGGGCGGAGAGTGTGTGACTCTGCAGGCTAAGAAAGAGCCAACGCTCAGCTTTATCACTCTCACCCTGAACACTGCTGCTCAACACCGGCTCCAGCTGACTGAACTGCAGACACACACTTCAATTACTACTGTTATTTATGCAGCAATGCTTTGTGGTGTTATTTGTGTGATAAGCGTGTGTTACCTGTTCTACATGAGGAGCCAGTTTGGGATTGATGGAGCGGAGACACCACACAAATCGCCAGTAATCCTTTTGTTTATAGTACAGCTGCAAGGACACATAAAAAATAACTGTTTTCAGTCGGAAAGAAACAAAAGCTAAACTTTGTTAGCTAAATCCGAAATACTAAAGCTTTGCAGCATTGCATATCTCTGAAAAGCTCAGATTCTTCAATAATGCAAACCAGTTTAAGTAAACACAGCAGGTACAAACAGCGTCTTTATCAGCTCACCAAAAGCCAAACATACATTCATAAAAGCGTAGAATACTCATTAAAAAGATCATTCATATTAGCCTTAAAATTCTAACAGACATCATTTAGGTACACGGTAAAGAATCCCAACCATTCTGTAACCTGTAAAGTCCAAAAAAAGATCTAATTTCAAAAAGAACAGGTCAGTATTTTTGTTTTGCACTAGAAGAAAAATATATTTTGTACAACTGATAGTAAAAAATAAAAAACGCTGGAATCACATAAATGGCACAGCCCCATGTGTACATGTTCTGATCGTACCTGTTCATGTTTAAGGCCATGACTCAGGATGTTGCTCATGTCTTTGTGAAGTCGCTGCAGTCCTCCATATCGTGACCACACATTGGGATTATTAGTAGAAAGAAGCCCTTCCACAGTAGTCTTAAGGTTTGATAGTAGCTTCCAGTGTTCACGCCTGTAACAGGGACACAAGTGTACCATAATCACTGCTATTACATTACATTACATTACAGTACATTACACACACACACACCTGAAACTAAAGGATAATTAAAGATTTGGGAGGTGGTTGTCTGAGATGTGTGTTCATCACATAATTACTAATTAAAGGACATCCCATAAATTCTAATCAGTGGACAGAACAAACGGCAAAAGACCAATTCACTTTGACGTGATTCACTTTCACCACGTCGTAACATTCCAGAAGTGTGAGCCATCACGTCACATCATGTGTAGCACCAACAGACAGAGAAAGACAAAGAGGGAAATGGAAAGGGAGACAGAGACAGATACCGTGAGAGAAAGACGATGAGAAAGAGAGAGAGAGAGAGAGAGAGAGAGAGAGAGAGAGAGACAGTGAGAGAAAGACGATGATAGATAGTGTGAGAGAAAGAGATAGACGGTAAGAGAGAGACAGTGAGAGAGACTTATTTAATAGAGTGGAGACACAGCTATTACTCGCTATTTGCAATACCAACATATCCAAAGCACATACCACTCGTCATACGTATATTCAGAGAGACAGACAGACAGGCAGGCAGGCAGGGACAGAGAGAGAGACACTGAAACAGACAGACAGACAGACAGACAGACAGAGAGAGAGAGAGAGAGAGAGAGAGAGAGAGAGAGAGAGAGAGAGAGAGAGACTGAGACACAGGCGGAGACAGAGTGGTTTAAACGGCTTTAGGAGACATTCAGTGTCACAGTTTAATCATTGTTCATACAGATGAAACTGACTGTACTGCCGCTAGTTAGCACAGTATTAGCTGTTAGCATTAGCTTTCGAACAGGCCTACAGAATTTCCCCCACACTGATTACTGGCCGCTGTAATACAGTATGAGTTTACAGTCATAAGTTTCCCCATGTAATAAACATACGGAATAATAAAAAAACAGCGGTTCCGTTAATAAAATATAAAATCCTATATTAAAAAAAAAAACAATTAGCTCATACAGCTATCTTAATATGTGACACAGAGAAGTGGTAATTACTAGAGCTAACGTTAAGTCAGCTGGTTTAATTACACCGAATTTATTTAATTTGTTCCTTTAATAAACTTGATTAAATGTATTAATTTCGCGTTTCTAGTTGCAGTAAACAGCAGTTGCGATTGAACTCCATCAGTTAGTGCGGCTTTTTCCTCAAAGTTACCTTCTCTCCAAGCTTTCGGCCTCGGAGAAGATTTCCATTTCCGGGTTAATTTAATTCATTAACTGAACATTTTCACACCAGAATAAAAATTCCGACTTTACGTCTAGAAAAATGCGAGTTATAATACTCGCTAAACACGCCTTAGATTACTGCACATGCGCATTGCTACACACTCCTATCGACATGTTGTTCACCCGTATTCAGACTGGCCACGCCCCCTGTACTATGATTGGCTTGTGAATTGCAAGTTTACTCACGTGCTATTGGTGTTTTCCATTAGAGGCAAAGCAGTCTTAATCTTCTTCTTCTTCTTCCGCTGCTCCCGTTAGGGGTCACCACAGCGGATTGCTCTTTTCCACACTACCCTGTCCTCTACTTCTGCCTCTTTCACCCTAACTACTTGCATATCTTCCTTCACCACATCCATAAACCTCCTCTTTGGTCTTCCTCTTTTCCTCCTACCCGGTACCTCCATCCTCATTATTCTTCTAACAATACAGATGACACTCTTCTGCACGTCTAAACCATCTTCAAAACATCCTACACACGTCATCTCAACATCTCAAATACTGGTGTTATTTAAAAAAATATTGTCAGAAATATTCATACACCACCGGATCAGTCATCACACTGAGAATGAAAACAAGAAGCATAATTATATACAGAAAGTAAAGGAAGGAAGAGTGTTCTGCTAACACAAGTTCAAACACAGGATTCTATGCATCTCTTTATACAATTATATCATATCTCTCTCTCACACACACACACACACACACACACTATAACTCTGTGGAGGTACCAATGTGGGTGAAAAAGCTTGTGTGTATATATATGTGTGTGTGCGCGTGCGAGTCAGAGAATCTGGTTGGAAGGTCACATGACTTTTGGACTCAGGTTACATTGATTTAATGTTAAGAGGCAGGTAGTGAAAGGACAAATTGGTGTTTTTTTAACCTTTGAAGCCCCCACACACACGCAGAGAAGGACAGTGTTGTAGGTGACATTCACAAAACAGATTGAAGATGGTGTTTATAGTTTATTTAAAAATATCTTTTAAAAAAAAAAAAACAAAAAAAAAAACCAGATATAATGTGCAGTGTACAAAATTGTGTATGCGCATATGCAAGGATATGTTTGTGCACATATGTGACGGAAAAAGAATGTGAAGAAAGAAAAAAAGTTGCCAGTCAAACCTAGTTGTTTCTTTTTGTTTGTCAATCCATGCGATGTGTTGAAAAAAGGTTTGTTTAAACCCTATTAAAATCACATAATGTGCATCAGTCAGTTTTAGAATTGTCCATGTTGACACCCTGTAACTCTGTCAGAGTGTGTGTGCTGCTGGAGTTTGGTTGATTTATCAACATCTGAAACACAAAGAGTGGATTCATAGTCATTTTTAGATAATTCAATAAAATAAATATCATCTAACTATCATTAGATACAAATTTTTACACTTGCATCATCCTGTATCTCACGCATCATAAACCGATCAGGATCATAATGGCATTTAGGGCATTCTGCCTTTATTTAAATAACACAGCTGAAATGTGGGGGAAAGAGTAGGACCGGAAAGGACCCAAGCCAGAATTGAACCCGGGATGCAGCATCTTAAGCTGCCTCAACAATGCACAAAGAAACAGGTAATGTTGAGGGTGTTGACGCAACGCAGCTCGTTGTTACAAAAGAACTAAGGTTAAAAAAAAAAAAAAAAAAAAAAAAAAAACACACCTTCAATCTGAAAACAAGGCAAGTAAACAGTGGAAAAAACAGCATCATGTGGTCATGACTAACAAGCCAAAAACGCAACTCTTTGTATCTAGCAGGTTGGAGGGTTAGAGAAAACTACAAATACTCAAGGCTTATAGGCAACAGTAGAGATTCCATGCAAGCTTGGTGTTTTGGTTCTGCTGAAAATTTGGTCAGGACTTAAAGTGTCCTGGAAGTGATAATTGTTGGCGGATTTCAACACTATTTAATCTGTTTAGGATGACATGAAGAAACATCACACAGGAAAAGCAGAAGATGTACAGTAGATCTTGGCTAGTTTCCCAACAGAATTAATACTATTTGGCAAAGCCATTATTTGAAGAATAGCAAATAATGATCCAACTGTTTATTTACTTGATTATTTTTTAATGAATAAAACTCTTGGTCTATTTTTAAATTGAATTCTTTACCTAAAACATGTGCATAGTACTGTACCCATACTGACAAATTCTATCTATACACACACTTTACAAATGCATTAAATATTAATTACCGAATGCAATGGAACAGCAGAGACAGGAATCTGAACCGTTCCATTAGGACATCTGAGGAACATCTGAGGAACTAAAAACAAACACATAGGAATTATGTTGCATATTCACAAACTACAAATAGACATAAAAACAAACCATATTACACACACTGCAACTGTGTGTGTGTGTGTGTGTGTGTGTGTGTGTGTGTGTGTGTGTGTGTGTGTGTGTGTGTGTGTGTGTGAGTAATGACTTACGAGCATCGTGTGCAAGTGTGTGATCCGTTAACGTGGAAGCTGAATTAGCATACATTACTGCACTCGGGCAGATCACGTGTCCCGCTATTGAGGATGCCATCAGTGCAGAGTGACTTCCTGTCCGAGTAAAAATAGTAAAGATATCTGGGTCATGCCAGTGTGCGTTTTTGAGTTTGTGTGATAATCAAGGCGTTCACCAGATACCACAATACTGGAATATATTCGCTTAAGTACATAAACAGCATACAAAGAATGTACAAACAATTGTGTACTCATGTTAGCGTTACAGGTGCCGCAGTGGAATAGTGGTTAGCACAGTTGCCACTACACAAGAAGGTCCCGGGTTCTATTCCCGGGCCAAAGATCATTCTGTGCGGATTTTGCATGCTCTCCCTGTGCTTGTGTAGGTTTCCTATGCTACTCGGGTTCCTTCCCACAGTCCAAAAACATGTACATTAGGTTGATTAGTGCTTCTAAACTGCCCAATGGGAGTCAATGTGTGTGTGTGTGGTTGTTCATCTATGTGTGCCCTGCGATGGACTGGCGACCTGTCCCGGGTGTACCTCTGCCTTTTCTCCTATGTGCACTGAGATAGACTCCACCAGACCCCTGTGACCCCGAATTAAGGAATAAGCGGGTAAGATGAATGAATGTTAGTGTTACAATTATGACCATGACCGTAACAAAGGGGAGACAGAGAGAATAAGTGTTATTACCAGATGTGCTGGAGAAATTCTGCAATTCACTGCTTTCAGTTGAATGAGACACTGCTGTGCCTAAAAGAGAAAAAGAAGAATTGAAGAGATCCACACACAAAAAGACAGGATGTCTAGAAACCCTGAGCAGCAAGAGATAAAATTACACAATATTGCCATAAGTCTGTGATCATCTGAGCAACGCAAACATGTGATTTCAAACATCTTCCAGATTAATTCCCATTTTTGCTATTGGATGAAGCTCAAGTTTTCTAGTAAGACTTTCCAGTCTAATGTTGTGCTTCAATGTGAGAAATGTCTTCAATCAGCTCCAACAGTATTAGTGAGATCAGACACTAATGTTAGGTAAGGAGGTCTGGGGTGCAGTCATATTCCAGTTGATCATAAAGGGGTTCAGTGGTAGTAAGATCAGGACTTGTCGAACAGTGTGAAATTCTGGTGTTTTTCCCACCAGAGTAATAACCCAGCATGTGCTCAGGGTCATTGTCATGTTGGAACAAGGTTGGAGTTTCTTAGTTCCAGTGAAGGAATAATATAATACAACATACAACAAACATTCTGGAGAAACAGTCAGCATCCATATTTGTAGCAACATTTTACAAAGAAACCACATCTGGATCTGATAGTCAGGTGGCCACAAAATTGTAACAATATAGTGTAGAATAAATCACTGTTATTTTATGTAACATTTATGTAACATTCTGCACAAACAGAACACTTTTAACACTAATAATATATGTTTACCAGGCACAAGTGTGATTCCAGCAGGAAACTGTACTACCCCAGCTGTAGAGGTAGATGTCTTAACCAGCGTACCATTGGACACTGACCAGCAGGTGGTAGCAGGTGGCGAGGGGACGGTGCGCTCTGACTGAGCAGAAGAAGTTGATGGTGTCTCTGTGCTGCTGCTTATTATACTAGTTCCTGTGGATTTTCCTACTTCCTAAAGGGAAAAAAGAAATTAAAAAAGGGTGATTAATCCCAGTCTTCACTGCAGGCACACACAAGCATTAGACGTAGTCATACAATTATAACTGAATTTTTAAAGTTCGTCTTAACAACTTTGATGTTGTCAAGAAGACAGGGGTAAGAGCTGGAGGTGGTAAGTTGAGTTGACAACATGATTTTATCTCAACATGACAAGGATTAGAAATGAGTTTATTCTGTTTACATTCAACCAATTGAAACTTACATTTAATATAGATGATAAAGATTTTTTTTATATTTACAAATCCGTGACCTGGTGAAGAAAATGTTTTAAAACAAAAAAATATCTTACAAATATCTCGAAAATTGTCCAGATTGACTGTACTTACACTTTGGACCATTTAAGGGAAGCGTTGAATAATGACCTATCGATAAACATTACAGTAAATCGGTGGGAAGATGCTTAGGGTTGAGTTCACTCCTCCTCAGTTTGTAGTAGAAATTACCTTATTCAGTTTAAAATTCGACAGCGACTACATCTCTCAAAAGAAAAGTTATTCAAGATATACCCTGGTGTGGATGTCTCTTGTGAGTGTTGAGGATTTGCCCCTGCATCTTTAGGTCATACATTTTGGAAGTGCCCCAACATCACCCTCTACTGGACAGAGATATTTAAAACTCTCTGTCACTAGTGCTTGGGATACAGCTTCCTATGGATCGTGTGTTGGCACTGTTTGGGGTAACTGATGATACATTATGTCTAAACTTCGATTAAAGGAATGTTTTATGTTATGTTACTTTATTGTCCAGGCCTTTGATTCTATTAAATTGGAAGAGTAAATATCCACCAACTCACATATAGGTTTTAAGAGACACAATGCAACTAAATCTAAAACTAGAGAAAATCAAGTTCTCATTGAGACAATATTATTTGGCAGCCTTTTATTGAATATTTCAATACTAGAGCAAAAGGACACATTTTAATTTGATATTGTAAGTTTTTGTTTTGTTTTGGCTTTTTTTTGTTGTTGGTGGACTGTTTTCTTTTTGTTTCTTCTGTATGTATTCATGTCTCATTTAGTAACACTTGTTAATTCTTGTATAACTAATATTCGCATATTGAGACAGTGTTGAGAATTGGAATACTCTAGTAAAAAGAAATGGAAAAAAACAAAAGAGGAAATGAGTTTATTAGAGGGACGGCCCATGTAGGACGTTTTGGAGACAAGGTGAGGGACGCTAGGTTGAGATGGTTTGGACATGTGCAGAGGAGGGACATGCAGTATATTGGTAGAAGAATGCTGAGGATGGAGGTGCCGGGCAGGAGGAAAAGAGGAAGACCAAGGAAAAGATTTATGAATGTGTTGAGGGAAGACATGCAGGTAGTTAGGGATGAAGGAGGCAGATGTAGAGGTAATGTGATCCACTGTGACAACCCCTAATGGGAGCAGCCGAGAAGAGAAGAAAATGGTAACAATGTTGATAGCTTGGAAAAAGGTTGGTTTAAAACAATGAACCAGTGCTACCCACCAAGCCACCGTGCAGATTAATTTGTTATATCATATTAAAATTATACTGTCAGTTAAGGTTAATGAAATAACCTTTATCAGTTCATCTTAAATGGATTCGTCAAAAGTTTTTGGACATGCGACCTTAAATTATTATTCATATGTCAGTGTTTTAGTTTAGTGGGGTTGAGTTTAGTACAGAACAGAATGCTGGACCAGTACTAGGCCTCTTAGTTCTATTTAGTTATTGAAAAAAAAAAATTTAAGTTAGGCAACAAACCCCAAAAAGATCTATGCTATGAAGGTGTTCAAATATCCAAAAACTTTTGGATAAAAAAAATTGTACATTATTATTATTATTATTATTATTATTGACAGTGACCTTCACCTCTATGCTGCCATCACTCTCTGTGACTTGATAGGTGATGTCGGTCTCTTCGAAGCCCGTTGCACTCATTCTCTGATCCGTGGCCGAGTCGGAGCGTGGAGAGTCAGGAGAGTTTAAACACGTCTGGATCAGGGCCTTGCCAGTTTCGCTAGTGATCATCGGCTGAAGCTTGCGTGTTGCGAACGTATACACATGACCCGTCTCACTTGCTACCAGCAATAGTACCTGAGTCCCTGTTAGGGTGGACAGCTCATATGCCTACACACACACACACACACACACACACACACACACACACACACACACACACACACACACAGGGTCTTCAGTAATATTAACTGCTTATATAATTTAAGTTACACATACTCCAGTTTCCTCCCACAGTCCAAATACATGTACATTAGGCTGATTGGTGACTCTGAATTGCCCTTACGAGCAAGTGTGACTGTGGCAGACCCATGTGACCCGAATTAGGAAATAAATGGGTTAGAAAATGAATGAATGAATGAATGAATGAATGAATGAATGAATATATACAGTGGTGTGAAAAAAAGTGTTGGCCTCCTTCCTGATTTCCAATCTTTTTGCACACTTTTTTTGTTTGTCACACTTTAATGTTTCAGATTATCAAACAAATGTAAATGTTAGTCAAAGATAACATGAGTAAACATAAAACAGTTTTTAAATGAAGGTTTTTGTTATTAAGGGTAAACTAAGCTCTGTGTGAGAAGGTGTTTGCCCCCTTAACCTAATAACTGGTGCAATAACTTGCAATGATTCTGTTACAGCGCTGTAGAGGAATTTTGGTTCACTTATCTTTGCAGAATTGTTTCTTGGGGATCATCAAGATGTTTTCTGGTAAAACTGAGACGAGCCTTTATGTTCTTTTTGCTCAGCAGCGGTTTTCGTCTTGGAACTCTGCCATGCAGACCATTTTTGCCATGAACATTGACCTTAATTGAGGCAATTCTTTGGATATTGTTGTGGGGTCTTTTGTTGGATGAGTTGTCACTGCGCTCTTGGGGTAATTTTGGTCGGCTGGCCACTCCTGGGAAGGTTCACTGTTCCATGTTTTGGCCATTTGTGAATAATGGCTCTCACTGTGGTTTGCTGGAGTCCCAAAGCTTTAGAAATGGCTTTATAACCTTTTCCGGACTGATAGATCTCAATTACTTTCTTTCTCATTTGTTTCTGAATTTCTTTGGATTTCAGCATGATGTCTAGCTTTTGAGGATCTTTTGGTCTACTTCACTTTTTCAGGCAGGTCCTATTTAAGTGATTTCTTGATTACAGGTGTGGCAGTAATCAGGCCTGAGTGTGGCTAGAGAAATTGAACTCAAGTGTGCTAAACCACAGTTATGTTTTAACAAGGGGGCAAACACTTTCTCACACAGGGCCTTTTGTTTTCCCTTAATAAAAACCTTCATTTAAAAACGGTGTTTTGTGTTTACTCATGTTATCTTTGACTAATATTTAGATTTGTTTGATGATCTGAAACACACATTAAAGTGTGACAAACATGCAAAAAGATTGGAAATCAAGAAGGGGGCCAACAAAATGTAGGTCAGCTTTTGATAGTGTTTAGGCCAACAGAGAGCGCCGGGGGTCTTTCTGTGCGTTTGAGTTTGCATATTCTCCCTGCGCTTGCGTGGGTTTCCTCCAGGTGCTCCGGTTTCCTCCCACAGTCCAAGATCAATTGTTGATTCTAAATTGCCCATAGGAGTGAATGTGTGTGTGTGGTTGTTTGTCTATATGTGACCCTACGATGGACTGGTGATCTTTCCAGGGTGTACCACTGCCTCTTGCCCTACGAACGCTGAGATAGGGTTGAACAAACCCCGTGACCTAGAATGAATGAATGTTTATTTGTAAAAACTGAGATGGTCATGGTTCATTGATAATGAATCCTTCAAATGAAGTGTCTCAGAAAATGGTTTAATATTTCTAACAGAAATGTCAGGCTACTGCAATGTTCATTTTTGTTCACTCAATACTTGGTTGCGCCTCCTGTTGCAAAAATTACTGCATCAATGCAGCGTAGCATGGAGGTGATCAGCATGTGACACTGCTTAAGTGGAATGGAAGTAAGTATGTGTGTGACGAAGCTGCAATACAGATATATTCCTCTTCTGTGATTTCTTTTCTAATGTTTTTAAGAGGCATCTGAAGTTACATTTACAATTTTGCAGACATCCTTATCCGTTTAAGAAATTAGGGCTTAAGGGCATTGTTTGGGGGCCCAAAGTGATGGCTCGGTGGTGCTAGGAATCCAACCTTGGTTTTTGTGGTATCACTCCAATAGTCTAACCACCGGAGCTACCATTTCCCAATGAAATGACACATCGCTCACTAAAGCTTCTAAGATAAAGCTTCTATTCCTGGCCGGGGGGTCCTTCTGTGCCAAGTTTCTCCCCAGGCTTGGGTGGGTTTCCTCCAGGCACTCAGGTTTCCTCCCACAGTCCAAACACGTGCAGATTAGATCGATTTCTGATTCTAAACGGCCCATAAGAGTATGTGTGTTTGAGTGGTGATTTGTTTCTGTGTGGCCCTGCGATGGACTGGCAATCCTTTCACCCCATGTGTGCTCAGATAGGGTGAAGCAAATTGTGAGCCTGAATTAGGGAATAAGTGGGCTAGTATATGAAAGAATGTATGATTGATTTAATGAAAGAAAGAATGAATGAATGAAATGGCAAACAAACATTTGATTTAATGAATGAATGAATGAATGAATGAATGAATGAATGGGCAAACAAACATGCAAATATGTGTTTACTCAACATTCAAATGTTGGAGATGCAAAAAAAGCAGCTCGTCCTTAGGGGGAAATACAGAAGAAAAAGTTGGTGTAAGGGCAGCGCAGTGGCGTAATGGTTAGCACGGTCGCCTCACAACAGAAAGGTCCCGGGTTTGAGCTGGGGATCGTTCTGTGCAGAGTTTACATGTTCTTCCTCCGCTTGCACGGGTTTCCTTCGGGTACTCCGGTTTCCTCCCACCGTCCAAAACATGAAGGTTGATTGAGAAGTCAAAATTGTCTATAGGAGTGAATGTGTGTGTGTGTGTGTGTGTGTGTGTGTGTGTGTGTGTGTGGCCCTGAGACTGTAGAGGATGTACCCCTGCCTCTCACCCTATGTGCGCTGGGACCCCAGCAGACCCCTGTGACCCCGAATTAGGTTATAAGCAGGTAATAAGTGTGACTTTTATATAGTGGCAGAGAGAGAAAAAAAATCTATTTAATAAGTCTGTACATCTGTGGGAGGAGAAACACACACAGACACACACACACACCCCCTGGAGGTTGCAGTATTAGCAGTATTTGCCGTGTTTGAACGCATCCCCGCTCACCTTTTTCATGATTCCGGTCTTTCTCTTGCTGAAAGTCGTGTACCGCCGCAGTTTGTTGTCAATAAACTCCATTTTAATTTTCACTCTCCCGCGGGTCTTTTTGCCTGGTTTAGCACCAGTTACTCCGCCGGCTATAGTGCGCGCTATGGCCGGTACTGAGGCACCAGTTTCCCGCTCTGCTCTCCGCCGCTGCTCCGCTCGCCTCACCCCGCATCCCGGTTCCTCCTCATCCGCAGTGTCTGAATCTACATCCGATCCGCTCAGACTGAGCTGATTATTCCCGCACGGCAGGAGCTCCATTTCCCCGCTGTCTTAAAGCACTTAACGCAGAATAATCCTTAGCGGAGATCAGCAGGCTTTTTAACCCGTATCTCTTTAATACATTCCCAGTTCCGAAACTTTAATAAAGCCTTAAATGTATCCAGTAATATATCCTATAGAAAACAGAAGCGCTGAAATCCCGCATCTGATCAACGATTCTTTCTTCTGATCTTTTTTATCTATGCGAACGACTTTCAGGCCACCTTTGCAGAACGAACTCATCAGACTTCACACGCGTATTTGATAACCAAAATATAGAACTGAATTATGGGTAATAAATTAATCACTAATAATTCAGCACAGCGTTACACTTACTAAAGTTGACATAGAAAAGTTTTCTGCACTTCTAAATATGGACATGTTTACACATATCACACCGCCACATAATCTAGTCTCTTATATCGTAACCATTACAAACAAAATAGTCTTAAAAATCCAACAGACAGAACTTGACATCATTTACACGTGATAAATGTTTAAAAAAGATAAAAAGTAACATATGTCAAAATAACAATGACACCAAATGTTGGCTGAGTCTAACTACGCGCGGATATATACAAGCCGGATCTACTTTGTTCCATATAAAGAGAGACGATGTTGCCTTTTATGGTAACAGCGCACAAAGTGCTGTGCTGGGATTGGTTTCTTAATTCTGTGTAGCTACGTCACGCCTGTACAGCTGTGCGATTGGTCTTCAACACGGATGTTTGGTTGGCACAGATTTACAAACAAAACACGACTAAAAGATCGACTATGTGTTATTTATAGATCGATGCTTGTACTTTAGGGAAACGGTGATGCATCTGACCCGGAAATAGTCATAACGCCTGGGTTAAACGTAATCTATCATAACAGAATTAGCTTAGCATAGTCATGTTTTGAGAGCGGTGATTTGTTGACATTGTGGTTACTGATGACGGGCGCAGTTATAATACAAATTATTTTATTATAACGCGGGACGTTAATACGCTATGATGTAGTTAAAGGTGGTTTTAAGGGGATTAGTTTGAGTAACTGTGATTTGACTAGGTGGGGTTGGTGGTGTAAGCGATCACATGAGTACATAATGAGCACCGATTATGTGATGCCTCTGTTATGAAGTACGAGAAAAGTGATTACTAAGTAAAAGGCATAATTTACTGTGTGGTTTAAAGGATCACGGATAAATCACGATCCCGTGAGTCGAGATAAGCCTCCAGTTTCTGTCACACGGCAGTTTGGTGGTCAAACTGTCGGTCCTCTGATTTATAAGGTTGTAAGTTTATTTTGATTAATCTTTAATAGTGAATGTCTTTTAATCGGGTATATAAACTGGAAAGATTTACAAGATGCATTCATATATTTTTCGCTAGAAGTTATAATAGTTCGATTCCCAACACCAGCAAGCCACCACTGTGGGCCCCTGAGTCGCTCTGCATAAGTTCTGTAATTGTACCTTAGTCATCCGAGTGACATTAGTGATTAATATTGTTTAAGATTTTTAAGCTTTCATTTGTTGGTCATAAGAACAGAGAGGATGTAGTGGCTTAGTGGTTAAGTTGTTGGACTGATACAAGAAACACCTTGGTTCAATTCCCACCTCCCACCAAGCAACCACTTGAGCAAGACACCAATTGCTTAGTTGTACAAAATGCATAAGAGCGTCTGCCAAATGCTGTAAAACAGGAGGCGGGTTAAGGACCCAAACATTGGCCCTTCTTCTTCTTCTTCTTCTTTGTCCTTCGGCTGCTCCCGTTCGGGGTCGCCTTCTGCTTCAGTGGTACCATATCATGACCCCAGTCCTCTAAACTGTTTCTATACTTCTGAGATCCTTTTCGTTGACTTTGAGATACTTTATCAGTTCATGGCCTTTCGGACTATCTGATTGGCCGGTTTATTAGAAACTAGTGATATTGCACCCATATGGCTGCAGTATGAAACAAGCACATGTTGTGGTAAGCAGAGGTGAGTGGAGTAGCCTAAAATAATCCACTAAATTGTACTTGAGTAACGGTAAAAGTATAATCAGTGTTCTAAAAGTAAAAGGTCAACATTCATTCATTCATTAATCTTCTTAGCCGCCTATTTCCTAATTCGGGGTCACGGGGTCTGCTGAAGCCAGTCCTAGCAAACACAGAGGCGGGGTACACCCTGGACCGTTAACCAGTCCATCACAGAAAAAGGCCAACATTTCATATGTAATTTGTTAGTACTCTGGCCTTCGGCTCTACTACAGTGGATATGAAATTTAATACTGTAAATTTTAGAACATGAGAAGATTTCAAATAATCAAAATTGACACTTTTGGGGTCTCCTAAGGACATTAAAACAACAAATCTTACTCTTGTAAATATGCATTTTTATAATTTGCTGGTAAATAAGATGCACCTGCTCATTTTGGGTGCAGATTGCCCAGCCAGGGCATGAAGAGGCAACTTATCCTGTATTGTCTTTGTACACTTTTAACAAATATACTTAATAAATATATAAAATAACTTGGTTATTCTCTCTCTCTCTCTCTCTCTCTCTCTCTCTCTCTCTCTCTCTCTCTCTCTCTCTCTCTGTAAAAGAGTGGGAAGATGCTGCAGCCTCTAGCAATGTTGATGTTTTTAGTTGTTCAGATCTTCATCATCACAGTAATCAGCCTGCTCCCTGTGGAGGCCCATATCAATGCAGTAAGACACAAACAAACACACACACACTAACCAAAACCATTCATGGATCTTTCTGTGTGGAATTTGCATCTTGCATCTTTTCTCTGCGCTTGCATGGGTTTTCTCCAGTTACTCCGGTTTACCTGGCCAGATTTTACAATCATCGCAAAAATGTTTTGTTTTTGTTACCCTGCAGCATTAAAACTATATATCAGTGACCTGTGTATGTCTGTGTTGCAGTTTGGAAGTGATAATGAGACTGAGAGGTTTCCTGATGCACCTGCTCATTTTGGGTGCAGATTGCCCAGCCAGGGCCTGAAGGTAGGTCTGTGTGTGTGTATATGTGTGTGTGTGTCTTTGTAGGGCAATAGTTAAGAGTTTGTTTTAATTGGCTGATTTGGTGATTAGGGCTTCCTGGTTAGTGCACGTCCAGAGAATGGGTGTGTACCAATTGATCCTCCACCATTCAGAGAAAACTCCAGCAGCAGCTTCATCGTCGTCATCAAACGCTACCACTGCAATTTTGACATCAAGGTATTTACACTACACACACATCAACATCACAGAAATAAGTAATTTAAAGTTAAATCAATTAATTGTTAATGCATTTAGTACAACTGTTCAAGCTTTCATTAAGGAAGTAAACATTTACAGTGTGTGTGTGTGTGTGTGTGTGTGTGTGTGTGTGTGTGTGTGTGTGTGTGTGTGTGTGTGTGTAGGTGCTGAACGCTCAGAGGGCAGGTTACATGGCCGCCATTGTTCACAATGTAGACTCTGAGGAGCTTATCAACATGGGATTTGATGATGGTTGGTATCTCGCTTTTTTCTGTCTGTCCCTCTCTCTATCATATACACACACGCACACCGATTTGCTTCATTACTGTTAGACAATAAAAATTGGGTTTTCTGTGTTGTTTGTGTAGTGGAGGTAGCAAAACAGATCACCATTCCATCTGTGTTTATTGGAGAGAGGGATTCGAAGTCATTACTGGAGGAGTTTGCTTTTGAGAAAGGGTGAGATGCACATATTCTGCATATTATTACAGACGTCTAAAACCACAGTTCAACCCGAACACCAGACTTTACTTGTTTAGTAAGTAATGTGTGTGTGTCTCTCTCTCTCTCTCTCTCTCTCTCTCTCTCTCTCTCTCTCTCTCTCTCTCTCTCTCTCTCTGTGTGTCTACATCTGTGTGACTTGCAGAGGTTCTGTAATCCTGATACCTGATTTCAGTCTGCCATTGGAATATTACCTGATTCCGTTTCTCATCATAGTGGGAATTTGCCTTATACTTATTGTGGTTTTTATGGTGAGTGAAACCGGCATCAGTAGGAAATATCAGTTTTTATAATAATATGTAATAATCCCTGACCATCAGGATTTCTGATAAACATTTAAAACTTATTAATGCAAATCTACCACATATGTCCATGCTGATGAATACATGTTTAGGTCATTAAGTTTGTTCAAGATCGACACCGAGTCAGGAGGAGCCGACTGCGCAAGGACCAGTTAAAGAAGCTTCCTGTCCATAAATACAAAAAAGGTATCAGATTTACCCCCACAAACTCGTTGTTTTTAGGTGTGAACATATTTGATAATAAAAGCATTCCTTGTAAATACATTTACAGCATTTGGCGGGCGGCCTTGTTGAAGTACTCATAGTGGTTGCTTGGTTGAGGTGGGAATTGGACCCCTATCTTTCTGGTATCAGTCCAACATCTTATCCACTAAGCCACCACTACCTTAAGTTGAACACTTGAATATGCTTTTAATCTAAACCATTCTGGTGTAGATGTGGATTTATTTAGGGTTGTCTTACTGAAGGAAGGACCTCTGCCTCGAACAGGTTTTATTCCAAGATTTTAGTGTGTGTGTGTGTGTGTGTGTGGGTGTGTGTGTGATATTTTCGATTTTCATCAGGTGATGGCTATGACGTGTGTGCAATCTGTCTGGATGAGTATGAAGAGGGGGAGAAGCTGCGTGTTCTGCCCTGTTCACATGGTAGGTGTGCACATTCCTGCCAAGTCATTTCATTTGTTTATTCATTAAGATCAAGCTTTAGGTAAAAGAGGTCGTTTTGGTTAAAGATTGATTTAGATCTGAACAATTTGTATTGAGGCTGCCATTTTATTAAGGAATTCTCTCTCCTTCCCGACATTTGTGTGTGTACTTTAGCGTATCATTGTAAGTGTGTGGACCCCTGGCTAACGAAAACAAAAAGGACATGTCCGGTGTGTAAGCAGAAGGTGGTTCCACCTGGTTCCCAATCGGACTCAGATTCCGACAGCGGTGGCGACGAAAGCGAGGAGGTTTCTGAAAGCACACCACTGCTGCGGTCACGCCCTCCCGTCCAAATCCGTACCTCCTCCCTGACCAGCACACACTCTGTATCCACCGGCCTGTCTGACTGCTCCAACTCTGACACTGACTCCAGTGAGGAAGACTGTGAAGGGGAGGTGGTCACCGTGGAAACAGTCGTGGTGTTGCAGCAGGACCGAAATAATCATGATAGTGTCAATGTTTAAAAACGGCCAATCAGACTGATGACAGTATAGCTCACCTGCGCGCACACACACACACACACATCTGAGCACACCCAGTGCTTTACATTTATCCAAAACAAAGACATAACAGACTTTGTCAGGATCTTCCTTCTGAATGAAACCTGTTCTGCTGTGCTAATGATGAATATTACTTTGGCACGTGTGTGTCTTTTGTAGCACCTTGTTATTAACCTCATTTACCTATACAGCAGTTTTAATGGATGATTTTAGGCCATTTTTTTTTCTGTTTGAATTGACAGCCAAATTATTGAACGTCTCACACATTTAATGTGTATCGGCTGCCGATCTCTAGAATGCACAGTAGTTATTTACACACTCGGCAGTGTTCAGTTTATCCGTATGTGTTTATGTTCTGACTGTATCTTATACTGCCTTTCCCAGTCTCACCTAAGTCACTTTATTTCCACCTGCAGCTGATTTTCATTTCAACTTTTAATATATCTTATTTGCCATCACGCGCACACACACACACGCACACGGGTTATTACTTAATAAAAGTCAGTTGTGACTGAGGAGAAAACTCCCTGCAACTTTAGTAATATTAATATTATTCTGCAATACATGGCATGGCATGAATGAAGGACATCTGTATGTGTATTTAATATTAAATATAAAAATCATCTGAATTACTAGTACCACGCTTGTGCGCTCCAATTAGGCCAAATAAAAGATCGACATATTTGGGTATTTAAAGCCCATCCTGTTTAATGTTTGTTTTAAATGTCCAATATTTGTTTTAGGCAAAAGAAAAATGCCATCATAGGTGTGGACAGATGATCCACATTTTATTTCATATTAAGTCCAATCGGTTTTATTCATTATTTATCATGGTGTTAATCCAAACAAATAAGACAAATAATAGTACAGCGATTTCACTCTAATGTGTTATGTTTGTGGACAGTGCATAAAATAAAAAAAAATAAATGTTTAAATATTGTTTATGATGTAAACTGTTCTGTCCATGTTCTGTGTCTCAGGATTCTTATGCATTTGGTCACTATGCACTTTGCTGTAGTGGACCGAACGAGTCTGGCCATGCTTTCAGCTGACCCTGATGTCCATTATTTTTGTCAAGTCATGAAATTGGTCTTGGTAACGTTTCTCAGTATTCTGCTTTCCCTGCAGTTTGTCTTACAGTCTTTATGGAGTTTTACATGCAAATATTATTATTATTATTAATTATTCATTCATTACCTATTTTATTACCTTATTAATGTGGTTTACCGACTGTTATTCATTGATGTATTTCAGAACATAGTTCACATGTATACTTAAAAAAACTAGTCAAATGTTCAAAAGGAAGTTCTAATCACCTAACAATCTAATCTAAGGTAATTAACTTATTCTGAATGGAATAAAAGTGAATAAAATAGATGAATGTAAGGAAAGTGTCTGTTTTGCAACACACAGGTTTTACACATATAACATACAAGAAAAATGTATCCAAATTACAAGAAGTAAACTTGTCATCCAATTTGCAGAACTGACGATCAAATTCATTCATTCATACATTCTTCTGTCATGCTTATTCCCTAATTTGGAGTCACAGGGTTCGGCTGAAGCCTGTCCCAGCGCACATAGGGCAAGCGGCAGGGGTATACCCTGGACAGGTCACCAGTCCATCGTAGGGCCGCTACTAGACAAAGAATCACACACACACAAACACAGTCACTACTATAAGCAATTTAGGAAACTGGAGTACCCAGTAAAAAACCCACACAAGTACAGGGTGGAACATGCAAACTCTGCACAAAGATTTTTTATATTAAAGATTAAAATGACAAAATAATAGTCCAAGTCTTTTATTTAAAAAATGTCTGGTTATTTATACTATGAAATTATTTTTTTTTTAAATGTCAGGATGGGTGGCACGGTGGCGTAATGGATAGCACAGTCGCCTCACAACAAGAAGGTCCCGGGTTCGAATCCCGGGCTGGGATCTTTCTGTGCGGAGTTTACATGTTCTCCCCGCACTTGATTGGGTTTACTCCGGGTGGTCCAGTTTCCTCCCACAGTCCAAAAACATGCAGATTAGGTGGATTGGTGATTGTAAATTGTCCATAGGAGTGAATGT
>JAOTRA010000003.1:5265159-5283579 GCA_026260255.1 Pseudolaguvia tuberculata | reverse complement strand
GGATGTGGTGAAGGAAGATATGCAGGTAGTTGGGATGAAAGAGGCAGATGTAGCGGACAGGGTAGGGTGGAGAAGAAATCCGCTGTGGCGACCCCTAACGGGAGCAGCCGAAAGGAGAAGAAGAAGAAGTAGAAGAACTGTTATTGATGGTGTGGAGGGATTAGCTTGGCAGTCTCACAGCAAGAAAGCCCGGTTCATTTTCTGGGCAAGGGGTCTTTCTGTGTGGAGTTTATTGTTCTCGCTGCACGTGTGTGGGTTTTCTCTCGGTTCTCTGGGTTCCCTCCACAGTTCAAAAACATCCTTAGGTTGATTGGTGATTCTATATTGCCCTTAGGAGTGAATGAAGGTGTGTGTATTTTTTCATCTATGTGTGGCCCTGACTATCTTTCCATGGTGCACCTCTGTCCTTCACCCTATATGCTCTTGGATCGGTTTCAGTAGACCTCCACGAACACCAGTTAAGGAATAAGTGGATTATAAGAGGGCAGCACGGTGGCCTGCCTCTCGCCCTATGTGTGCTGGGATAGGCTCCAGCGGACCCCCGTAACCCCAAATTATGGAATAAGCGGGTAAGATGATGAATGAGAAGATGGATTATAAGATAAATTAATAAATGTCAATAATATTGAGTCAAAATGATTGTCAATAAGTATATGTAATCATTTAGACTTGTATGTCACAGAACAACAACAACGGGGGTTTAGGATGCATGGATTCAATGCAAATCTAAAGAAGTGACGTTAAACCTCTGAATGAATCACTTTGTTGTGTTTTATATTTGTAAACACAAGCATGTTCATCACTGATCTCTATGTTTGTCTGTTCATTTCATGCTCATTGTCCACCTTGTGGTGTTAGTCGATTACATCAACAGTCCTCCTCCTCCTCCCATCAATCCAGAGTGGTCCCAAAGTCCCAGAGTGAGCAGTCGTGAGTATTACCAGAATTCAGCTGTAAATAAAATTGTAACTATTTGTTATTAAAACTAGTCGGACTTTTGAGTTATTATCATTTGAGTCACCCAATAAAATGGAGTCATTTGCATGTTATTATAATTAGAGTTTAAGGTATTATTTTTAGACAAAATGATAAAGCATACTAATCAGTGATATGATTGCATGCCCCAATTGTTTATTCATTGTCCACCACTTTTACTAAAATGTTTAAACCAGCTACATATGTGTCTATTGGTGCATTATAAAGGTTTGTGATTGAGAGGATATAAGGTTTAAATGTTGTTCTGATATGTACTTGTTGTTTCAATGCTGTACTACTTTATGACCAAGTATCTATAATAATCTCAATGAGACTTCCTGGTTAAATAAATCATAACCTTTTATCCATTCTAAATAACAATTGAATCAACAACAAATATGAATATCTATTTGCTCCATAAGCAGAGAACTGACCAGCATGAATTGCATTCACTACAGAGACGGAGCTCCACTTGGACCAGCCGTGCTGCCGCTCGCTGTATGATTTTGAACCTGAGAACGAAGGGGAACTCGGTTTCAAGGAAGGAGACATCATCATCCTCACCAATCAGATTGACGAGAACTGGTATGAGGGGATGATCAATGGCGAATCTGGCTTCTTTCCTATCAACTACGTCGATGTCCTGGTGCCGCTACCACAATGAGGCTTGTGATACTGACTCTGTACAAGAGATACACTTAATGGAAGCTTCATCGTTTCCTGCTTTATTTATGTTGTCATCTAAGAGTAATGAGTCAAGACAACTGGAATTGTATTTGATTTGTTAGCAGAAAAATGTGTTATAAGGTAAAACCAGTCCACTCACCTTGATTCATTATTTCTAGACATTTTAGTGACCTGGATGCTTGAAAATCCTGGTAGGCTTTATTTTTTGTATTTATTTCTCTTTTATATGGTATATCAAGTGTGTGCTTCTGATTCAGTCTTTCCGAACTCTTCCAGAACTTTGTGGATGCCTTGTCCTCTACTTTCTTTGCTAGGTTGTATGTGTTAAAGTGGTTTGAGTGCCTGCACTTAGTTTACATGCCACCAAAACAGAATTTATAATATGTGAGCACCTCTACGGCTACTGGAGAAATTGTTTATTATATTGTGTGTGTGTATATATATATATATATATATATATATATAGTACTTAACCACTCTCTCTTGCTGCACTTGCTCTGTTGTCTGTTTAGTGTTTACATGTGTCTTATTCTGATCTGATCTTGAATCATGACAGCAATCAAAATATATTAGAAATGAGGCAGAGATTTTACAGGGTGGCTGATGTGGCAAAAACATATTTTTTTTAAACAAAGAATATTTTTTCACAGTACAAAAATATATTTATTAGGGTTGTTTCAATGTCTTGCAGGCAGAAACGTGTTAGAGACTTATGTGAAAAAGAATGTCAAAAAAATCTTGACTCCTGCCCTAATAAATAAGCATAAATGTGGTTGGGTTGAGTCAGTTGAGAAAAAGACTATTTGTTCATTTGTACTCTTAAGTAATATAAAATAACAAATAGGCAAGCTTTATGTCGACTTTCACTGCCATGTTCAAATTTATATTAGCTCTAGTCTAAATTCCTGGTCCTTCTATGAGCTCCATAAAAAGCCTAGACAGAAAAACAGCAGAGCTCTCGACTGGGGCATCTTTCCTGTTTTACCAATAGGAAAGGAGCACAGATTGCTTCCAAAACAGAGCACAGAACAATGACAACAGAACTGTTTATGGGGCAAATTAAAGGAGGAGATGGTTGCTTTTCCCCCAATCAGCCGATAGCAAGCATGCGTACCTGAACTAAAACAGCATGCTTGATTCATATGTAATGTCAAATACATTACATATTAGCACTAAATTCTTTTGTTTGATTTATCCCAAGGCATCACAAATTAACTGGACCAGATGTCTTAGTTTTAACAAAACATACACTCAGACCGGATGACTGTTATAATCATACCTAACCTGTAAGAAAGAAAACAATCATTAGGCCATATTGTTTTTTTTATTTATTTTTTATTTAATAATGTTGTCACATCACCCACCCCTACGAATGGCTGACCCACCCTGAAGTGCTTGGTTTCAACATTGTGGTCAATTCTGCACTAAAAAAGTCACATGGCGTGTTGAATCAGTTTTTCAGACTATGAGCACGGATGGATATCAGCTTGTCTCAGTGATTAAATGTATAAATATATAGATCCGTCTATAGCCATACTGAAAGTGGGTAACAAAAAATGTCTGTTCCTCTTTTCCCAGTATTACTAAAAACTAGTTACTATATTGAAGAGTTTTAATCAGGCAAGTGTTATGTGATATAGGAAGTTTTGTAAAAGGGCCATTACTGAACCTTCACAATATTAGATTAAAACCATTTCTAACCTAGACCATTTTAGCTTGTTGTTCTATACCTCGTACCTGATTTCTGACACAAGTTCTGCTATTGCCAAAAAGATGGCCAATTATTCCCTCATTGCCATAAAACTATGCTGTGTTCTTAAATTGAGGCATTTTAATTTTTTTTAATTGTTAATGATTTTTCATCATCTGCCATATGAAAACATTTGCATGGACCTGTTTGCCTTTTTTCTGTGTTTCTGTGTTTAATAACTGTTACCTTTGCGGGTTTTTCTATGTGATAAGGAAGATAGAGGGATTCTTTTGATACAGTATTAGGTGTTTACCTTCCATTTCTTAACCTTTTGATTATTTTGCTTCATCTTATTTTAAATAGGTCAGAATCATGTGATAAATTCTTCTTGTCAAGACAATATAAGAAAACCGCCACCAAACCCGCAACATCAACTAAAAGGCTTCAGTGATATGATGTAGAACGGAGTCAACAATCCGAGACCCTTTCAGTAACCCTCCTTTTCTTGCTAAATGGTAGCTAGCAGCAATGACACAATGTCTTTTCTTGCTATTTTGCCACTTGACTACACATTTTATTTATTATTAAATGATTAATTGTGTCAACAAGTTAGGCGCTCTTATTGGCAGGAACATGTCTGAAATGTTTCAGGTTTCTATCACAAATGTGTTCTTCATTCGATCTAATCCACACTCGGACACCAGGCACCATTTTCAACCAGTTTACCAGTATTAAATTGCATTTGTTGCTCTATTCTATGATTATTACAGCTTAGATTGAAATGCAGTATTGTATTGCAGTATTGACCAACAGCAGATGCCCTTATCCAGATGCCCTTATTTGGCAGATGCCCTTATCCAGATGCCCTTATTTGGCAGATGCCCTTATCCAGAGCGACTTACTATTATCTATTTTATACAACTCATCAGTTAAGGGGCAACAGCAACGTGAGAATTAAACCCACAATCTTCTGGTTATCAGTTATCAGCTTCCAGTACTTTTATTGTTTTATTCATTTATTTATTTGCTTTTGTTTGGAATGACACAAGCGTAAAAAGGCCTAAATGGGAAATTCTTACAGTGTGGTGCTTGATCAGTTTTGCTTAAATAAATTGTCTGGTTAAACACCTTAGACTGGTTCTCATCACACAGACGTCCAGAGAAGCCATGACTTATATTTGTATTTATAATGTAGTGCCTAAATGCACAGCAAAATGAAATGAATCAATACGATCTGATTTAGAAGCTGTTTTAAGAACCTGCTTTAAAGCTCCTTCTGAAATACGTTTTATTAGTTGTTTGTAATTTTGATGGAGATGAATAAAAAATGAAAGGCGGAGCGGTGGCGTAGTGGTTAGCGCGGTCGGCTCACAACAAGAAGGTCCCGGGTTCGATTCATGGGCCGGGGATCTTTCTATGCCCGGTTTCATCCGACTACTCCGGTTTCCAAAACATGTACAGTACAGGTTGATTGGTGATTGTAAATTGTCCATAGGAGTGAAAGTGTTTGTGAATGGTTGTTCGTCTTGTTTTGCCCTGCGATGGACTGGTGAACTATCCAGGGTGTACCCTTGCCTCTTGCCCTATGTGTGCTAGGATTGGCACCAGCAAACCCCCGTGACCCGGAATTAGTGAATAAACGGGTAAGAAGATGAATGAATGAATGAATGAATGAAAAATGAGCCACCGTACAGATTTAAACAGCTGCTGAATTTTCTCTAAAATTCCTCAGGAAAACATACTATATGGCAGACATAATTTAAGCAGATAAATGATTTGGCTTTAGACCTTTTGTTTCATCTGCGAATCAGTCAGGATGATGGGATCATATAATAAAGATAACTGCAGGTCTCTCTGAAACACTACGGACCACTTCTCCTACAGACAGGCATGTGGACCAGATGTATGTTTTTCCTTTACTTTGTTTGAGTATAATTTATACAGAACGTGTTTTATAGATGTAAATGAATATATGACAAACTGTACATTGCATAAATAAATGATAAATGCTGAGCTATTGTAAAAACCCAACATTTGACATTTGCTTTATTTCTGTAGATAAATAAAACTCAAGACACGGATAGAATACTTTACACAGGATGTGTTTCAATGTGATTAATGTGGATTAAGAACCAATTAGACATGTGGGAGGAAATCGAAGTACATCTAATGAAAACATGCAAACTCCTCATAGAAAGAGCCCTGCTGTGGACACGAAATTAAAGCCTTGAAGAGAGGCAATAATGCACACCAGCAGGTCCCCCATTGCCTCCCCATGCTATAGTACTTGTGTAGCTTTAACCTATCAGAACTTTATTTCCAGTGAATAAATCAGTATATTTCTAATACATCAGTCACAGTTGTACGTCCTCTTTAAGCAAGATTCGCAAGGTCTGGCTGTGCGAGACTAAAAAAACCTTCAGACATGCAAAGAAGAAGGAAGACAGAGAGAAAACAATGAGATTTTAATTCATCCATGCAGTCTAATTCAATCCAAAAACTTCTGATTAATTAATCTATTAATCTGATTAACCTACTGTTATATGGGTCATAAATGGTGAAATTTCTGTTCATTCATTCATTCATTCATTCATTCATCTTCTTACCGGCTTATTCCCTAATTTGGGTTCACAGGGGTCTGCTGGTGCCCATCCCAGCTCATATAGGGCGAGAGGCGGGGGCACACCCTGGATGGGTTGCCAGTGCATCACAGGGCAACACAGAAAAACAACCATTCACACACACATTCACTCCTATGGACAATTTAGAATCAGCAATCGATTTTTGGACTGTGGGAGGAAACCGGAGTACCCCGAGGAAACCATGGAAGCGCAAGGAAAACATGCAAACTTCGCACAGGTCTGGGAATCGAACCCGGGATCTTGTTGTTGTGAGGCGACCGTGCTAACCACTACGCCCCCTCGTCACCCCTGACTTCTGTTAATAACAGGCAAAGTTGATACTTATTCCTTTTCAATTAATTAAAAAAATATTATTCTCATGTCTAACAACAACAATTACTTTGAATACAAAAGCAATTTTTGCCATGGAAATATTTATTTTTAGTAAAGAATATGACAAAAAAATGAAACCTTCACAGATTATGTTTTACAACAAACAGTTTGAGGTCATGTTTTAATGCTGTTTCGGTTCTTAGTGTAATTTCAATACTACATATAAAAAATTATAAATTAAACAAAGGTTATTATTAAATTGTAAGTTATCAACCATTAAAACAAGAATGATGATTTCATAACCGGAAAACTTGTGGTGTTTGATGGAAGTAAAGGACGTTAATATTCAGAAGTCTGAAGGTTGACGTTCACATCAATTTAAAAAAAATGTTTATGTCCATGTTGTGTCTCTTGTTGTAGTAAATAAAAAGTTGATCACTTTTTAAAACTCACCAAAGTTTTACTTTCAGTCTGAAAAGGTTTAAGAGCGATTCGGTTTAAATCCAGACTTCAGCACTTCGTTTGGACGCTCGTTCTTTATTCAGATGCGTTTTTACTTGCAGTACTTGCGCTGTGTTGAGTTTTCCTACCTGCAGCGACTTTTCAGACTTGTCATTGTGGTGTTTGGATGGCGAGTAACACTCATTACCTGCACACGACCACTCAGGTTTATTCTCCACTAGCAGCTCCAGTGTGGGCAAGGACGTAGTACTGCTTGTACCGGATCGTTCGTTTACATTTATTGCTTCATAATGGCTGCGTTTCCATCCTTCCTTAACCTGCATAGACCTCCTTATCTTTTTCCAGCCGAGGTGATTGAGCTCCAGGACGTTTAGTAGGATGCAGAACACCCCCACGGAAAACATAAAAATGAGGAAGATGCTTTTCTCGGTGGGACGCGAGACATAACAATCCACACGCTGAGGACATGGAGGGACGGCACACCTGAACCGAACCGGGACACAAAACCCAAACAGCAGCCACTGAAGAGAAAGAAACGCCAACTCCAATGCAGCCCGGAAACACACATGTAGAACATAGGCTTTGGACAGAACTCCGGAGGAACCTTGTTTGAGAGAGGTAGGTTTTGGGACAAGAGTGCCACGTGTTAGTGACAAGCATGTGCTTTTTTCCAGAACATCCGCCACTTTGTCTCTTGGATGATAATGTGACGTGACAGAGCAGCTTTCGGAATTACAATTGCGCACACATTTCTCTAGGAATTGCCCAGGTGTCGTCTTGGAAAGGTTGTGCCAGGTGTAAAGAATGAAAAAGAGTGACGGAGTGGACACGGCAACAATGTGAAAGACCCAGAAACGTGGCTGAGAGATGGGTGCGAAGGCATCATAGCACACATTGGTACAACCCGGCTGCAGTGTGTCGCACACAAACATAATACGTTCGTCAGCGTACACATCTTCTGCTGCGACGGCAACCACCAGCAGACGAAAAATCGCCATCACCGTCAGCCAAATACGGCCAATCAGGGTCGAATGCTGATGGACGGCATCCAGAAGCCGCTTCAGCAGCGTCCACTCGGTCATTGCCACCCTGAATCCCAGTGCTAAAGTAAAGTACGTAACCACAGATTTCTTTTTTACGCCTTGAATGGTTGGAAGTACCAAACGTCTCAAAATCCCAAGTTCAGATCCTTTAGCAACAATTGATCAGCAATGGAAATTCACAAGTTTATCTATCCATCCATCCAATCAGTTGTTCATTTGAATTCAAGCTAATCATTTCGTACATAACACTACACTGCACCTGCCTTTGTAAAGCTCTCCTACGATGTGCCATGGCTTCTCCGTACCATCCTTTCCTTTTCCCTTCTCCTTTAGATAAGCACTCTACTGAGGCCACTTGACTCCAGGTCACATGGTGCCTTCTCTGTCATCTTTAACCTGGGCCATGATTTTAAAAAGGGTCTGAGCAGACTGCACTCTCCTACTTCAGATAGCGTCTGGTTCTTTTTAGCTCCACCGCCACTCAGGAGATAAACGGAGCTTCCTTTAAAAGGACGGATGTTTAAAAATACAATTCAGATAGCAGATGCTTTTTTATGTGTGTTGTTAAAATGTTCTTGGCTTTTGTTGTTTGTGTAACACACTTAAGTGTTACCGTCTATGTAGTGTCAATCGGCAATGCAAAATCCAAGAGTTTCAGATCATGAAAAACTGATTACACATCCATTTAGCAAATTCTTTATTAAATTATTATTATAATATCTAAAATGGTATACATTAGAATCATGAACAAATGACATCAGTTCTTGAGGTATCTAAATGCCAATTTCTGGCATGTCTTGCTTCAAATGTCTGGAAAAAAATAGATCCGCTACTGCATATGCTCAATCGGACACATTAAGCTCAAGGCTTCCTGTCAGCTGATTAAATGAGGGGAGCAAACAAAATGAATGGTTACAGGCATGTACATGTAAAACAAGAGGAAAACAACCACACAAGAAACATTTATTTCTCTAAACAAAAAGCTAGGAAAGCTACATGTTTATCAGCAGTCAACCAGGTCGCCATCCCATTAGCGTAGCCTGAGCATATACAATGTGCAAGTGTAGCAGGTGCAAAAGAAAAGCTTCCATGGCAAGCCAAGGCACAATAGAGAGAGAAAACGCAGCTTGGAAAACCAACGAAAGGTACATTATTAGTTAAGATATTAGTTCTACATTCTTGATCCGTTGAGCTGAAAGACAAGGGCTTTATTGGTGTTGATCAGGAGCCCTTTAATTTGAAAGAGACAATGCTACAAAAGCTATTTACATCCCCAAATATATGAAACAATATGAGAGAGATGGAGTGGTGCATTCAACCGCCCGCTCCAGCGTAGAGACTACAGTTACATCACTGCACAGCTGGCCTCCTGATTTGGCACATAACCCTGTAAAAACATGGTGATGTTCATTAACATGTAAAATAGTTCATTTTTCTTGGTCAGAAAAAATATGTTTTGAATCCTTTATAATTAAATAAAACATCGCTTGTTGAACCTGTGGGATGCACACGATGCCCAGAAATCCCATACTACCAAAGTACATCATTTCTGACTGTTAATAAAGGATGTTCTATGGGTAGAATGTCCATTTCCACACATCACCCTTTTGGGATACTAAAGCAGGCATCATACGCATACTTAAACCCAGAGTACTGCACCCTGTATACTGTAATTCACATACTATGGATTTGGACATACTACTCAACCTGCAATGAGCTTGCAGAAAGTTTATCTTCAACCAATGGAACTAAAAATTATGGTAGCCTAGGGGTTAGGATGCTGAACTAATATTAGAAAGACCGGGGTTCAATTAGCATTAACTATTGCTTCCACCTTCCATACAGCTGTTGAAAGCACGTTGTAGATCTAAAAAGTCTGTTCTCAAACCCCCACTGCTATGACATAATTCTTACTACAACGCTACATTACTGACATTCTTTTTTGTATAAATAATCTGCAGGTCATTGGCGTTTAAGCTGGTGCTATGGAGCTCATCATATCGACACAGATCAGGTTAATGGAAATGTCAAGGACATAGTTAGTAACAACAATACTAGAGCCAAAGAGCAAAGCACTGCCTGGAAAACGATCATGCTGGGAATGGGAGGCAGTAGCATGCACAAAGCAACAGCTCAATAATGCTGACATCACCTACTGTGCAGGTCAGGAAAGAGCACAGCATTTCTTTTTCTTTCTTTTGGCCTTCACAGAACAGAAAACAAAAAGTGGCTGCAGTTACAGCCAATTACTACCACATCTATAGATAAAAACAAAATTATACAGAAACAAACCACCACACTCTACAGACTGAAAAAAAAAAAATGTACAAGTCTCCATTGACCTGAAGGGAAATGTAAACAACATGTCTATAAAGAAAGGATAGATGTGATTAATTAATACATTGAAAAACTTAAAGTTTTAGCCAATATCACTAGGGGCGTGGCCCCCAACATGACTGCGTGAGAAAGAATCGAAGGTAGAAGATTCTATCATCACAGTTAAATCGGTTACGTGGCAATATTTCGATATGAACGGGAAAAAAAAAAATTAATGACAGACAAGACAAAAGGCAAGAGGGAAATCTGGTAAGAAATGTTTACCATACAGCACTGCCAACTCACTGAATTCACACAACCACCACAGCTCAACTAAGTATCTTATTTTTTGCATACTAATTATGATTCCTGAAGCATTAATTGTCAGTCAGTCGAGTTTGTAGCAGTTTATCATTTCTTCAAACAGACGTTTAACATTAAAGCTCAAATTGATTTTGAGACGCATCTAAACTTGAGCTGCGTTTTTCATTATTAAATCGAATCTTTGTCGTTTCGTCTCATCATCATCATAATAATTAACCCTTATGATGTTGTCTAAATCAAACATCACTTTAGGATACAGACATTTACATTATTTGGCAGAAGGCTTTACTAACTGCAACTCAAAAGGTCTTTATAAAATGATCATTCATTCATTCATTCATCTTAATCGTTTATTTCCGAATCCAGGGTTATATTAAATACTATCACTACCAGTCTAATGTTCTAACCGGTAAACTATCGCTTGCATTTTAAAATAAAGTTAACCACAGTTTACCTGGTGCCGTATGTGAAGGTCAGATCCAATTTCACTTTCCTCGTCCAGATCCTCTTCCGAAACTCTCTCGGTTTGAGTCTGCTGAAGCACCATGCAGCGCTCTGCTGTCTCCTGAAAACACACCAATAGTTTAAAACCAGGTCTTAGACCCGCACATGATGTCATCAGATTGCATAAGTAGATCAAAAAAATTGCTGAGTTAATAAGCAGCATTCAGTACTGAAAGTACAAACAATCCTAACCAATACATCATGTCAAATGCAGTACTAATAAAGAAACTAATCAAGTCGTCTTACTTCACCGTACTGATTCAGGAGAGACACTCGAACATCACTCACAGCACCCCATGATTTTGGGTTCTTTAGCACCAGATCAGAAGAAGGCTTATGCTCACCTCGAACCCCTGCAGACCAAATCTGAAGAAATAATGTGAATAAAAAAAAAACAAAAAACACCACTTTAATAAAACATGGAAGATGGACTGTGATGGACTGGTGACCTGCCCAGGTTGTACCTTTGCTTTTTACGCTATGTGCACTGGGATAGGCTCCACCAGCTCCCCAGTAACCCCGAACTAGGGAATAGGAAGATGACAACGACTCATGTTTAAACAGTCTCTTTTACTCAATGAAACACAGAGCCTGTGTGAAGTGATGCTGAAGTAAAATAGCATTGCGGTAACTTGTGTCAACACTACTAAAATAGATTCTGTAAATAACTTGTTCTAGCCATTTCATTTAAAAAAATGCTCTACTTGTAATCCTTTGCAGGGGTCTCCGAACTCAACCCTGGAGGGCCGGTGGGTTGCAGAGTTTAGCTCCAACTTGGCACAACACACATACCTCCAAGTTTCAAGAATACCTACAAAGATCTTGATGATCTGGTTGAGGTGTGTTAGGATTGGGTCGGGTAAGGTTGGAACTAAACTGCGCAGGACATCGGCCGGTCAGGACAGAGTTTGGAGATCCCTGATTTAAAGCAATGACTCAAACTCTGGGATGGTTCCTATAGGTCAGGGGTCGGGAACCTTTTTGACAGAGCCATATAATATATTTTTCGACTGATTCAAAAGGGGGCGTTTACCCATTTACCCAGCAACGGCCAACATAGGCTATATCATCAAATTAAAATGATGGACATGGAATGGATTAACAGATCGGATCCATGTTGCAGGTAACACGTATTTATTGACTCCCAGACTGAACACATGAAACCAAAACACAGGCAAACTTAAACGAACTCAAAACACAGGGTTACTCAGGAGCAAAAGGGGTAAAACACAGGGTTACTCAAGAGTGAAGGGACAAATAGCAAGCAAGAACAAACATTATCAGCAGCACTTAGTGATCGTTAATTATCCTTAATGATTCGCGCACACTGGCGCGGCACCTTAAGTAATGAGTCCTGACCCTGACAATCAAATCCAGGACGACGACGACGCTAAACAAGGGGGAGGGGCCATGTTTGATTCCTCACAGGACAATTACTCCTGCAGCCAACTGCAGCCCTGAACAGGAAATGAGCAGTGGAAAATCGATGGACGGATTAAAACAAGCAATAATATTTTATGTTTTATCAGAAAAGCAGAAATCTGCGAGCCAGAAGCAATCATCAAAAGAGCCACAGGTTCCCGACCCCTGCTATAGATGGAGCAAGGATTTATAATAAAGAGCACGGAAAGGCAAACGAGTCTTAAAACAGGGTTGGAGAGGTAAGAAAAACTAGTGTGGAATGCCACTAGTGCCCGAACTCATGAATAAATCTAGCAGAAGCTTATCCAGAAATGTTGGAGGTTACTATAAGATGAATTACATCTGAAGTAAGATTGTGTGATAGCAAGGTGTTCCAATACTTTTGCCCACAGTGTAAGCATGACCAAGTAATATATTGACCTTTTCCCAACACTCTCCCAGGCTGCAATATGTTATCTGTCCTTTAAGCAGCATTTAAGCCCTGCTGATAACCTCTACTGTGAAGGCAGTGTGTACTTGTGACATTTTGTCTGTGCTATTGTTGCACTTGAAACTCATTGGCCCTTTTTAACTCGCTAATCTTCACACACTACCATAAACTAGCTTTATTACTAGCTTTTATTTTTACCGTCAGTGCTTGTCCAGCAGCCAAGGCGCTGGATGACGGGATTTTAAAGACGATGTCAGGTCCTCCTGGTGAACTTTTTTTCACTATCCAGCCTCCCAGTGGCTGATCCTGAAACAACATTTACTTAAGTGAGACTGAAATCGAACCATTAACCCATAGTTTTAAAAAGGCGCTAAATGTTGCACATCATAATATAAACAAAGATTATTACATAAGTTTATACCAAACATAAATATATTGCCAAATTTAAGAAAGGGAGGAGGTGAATATGTAAGAAGGGTCTACCATGTCAGAGTCGTTCCTGAGCCTTATAAAGTTTCCATCAAGGTCTATCTCATCGATGGACACGCAGCCTCGTGCAGACGAATGCTGAGACACTTTGTAGCTGGGAGAGAGACCAGTCCCGCCCTCATGTTTTCGCTTCTTTCCCCAGGCTTTGCGCGTGGCATGGACATGTGTGCGAGAGATAGGGCCATGCTGAGAGGGACTCGGGGAAAGATTGAGTCTGGGGCAAAAAAGCTTTTACAAATTAGCAAAGAGGGTAAAAAAAAAAAAATCTGTTGGATATATAGATAAGATATCTATCTTTTAGGTCAAGAAACGAGTTTAAATAAGCTTATCTTCTTTAACGCACAGTTGGTTTATAGATGCCAGAATATGCTTCATCAAAGATGTCTTACCGTTGCTCCTCCCCCTCCAGCATTTTACGATAGGCATTGATCTCCATATCCAGCATAAGTTTGATGTCCAGCAAACTCTGGTATTCCTCGAGTTGTGCCTGCATCTGCTGCCTCATGTCTGCCATCTCCTGTTCCTTCTGAGAAAGCCGTTGTTGGTTAAGTTGTCTTTCGCGATCCAAAGCTCGCTCCAGGTCTTGTACACGCACTTCCAGTTCACGATTCTTACACACAAACAGGGATTGTGCCATTTAATAATACACTTAAAAGACATTACCATGGATAAATTGTACAAAAATAGAGGACATATTTGATACAGTCCGAATCACCCAGTTTGTTTTACAGACAGCTTTTATTCTATAATATTCAATTCAGTTTTATTTGTATAGTGCTTTTTACACCAGTTATTGCCTCAAAGCAGCTTTCCAGAATGAATGATAAATAGATGAATGAGGAGTTTGTCTCTGATGAGCAAGCCGAAGCGACAGTGGCAAGGAAAAACTCCCTAGAATGGGATTAGGAAGAAACCTTGAGAGGAACCAGACAACAGGGAACCCATCCTCATTTGGGTTGAACAGAAATTAATGTACAAGTGTGTATGTGTGGGTGAAAACAGTTCTGGTGGCTGGAAACGGGGTGACGATAATATAAGGGTTTAACATCAAGTTCCAGGACACTCCAACAGATGGCAGCACGACATGTTGTAAAACGTCAAGCTGTCTGATATCTCTAAGTCACAATCAATCATTGAGAATACTTTGTGTACCATACCTGTTTTTGCAAGCTGTTTATCAGCTTGGACTGGGACTCCATTTTTATTCTGGTACCTTCCAGCTCCTCCCTTGTTGAGCTGGCATAATCGCTGTTCTTCAAGGCCACTTGCTTGGCATTTTCCAGCTGCAATGCATAAAATAATTTTACAAAAATGTACTGCATACTAGGTAAGTACTAGGACACCTGATCACCACAAAAAAAAATCCTATTCCAGATTTAGTCTCACTCTTTCACCTATAATAACCTCCATCCATCAGGAAAGCGCTTGCCACTATGCCACTAGCTTGCTCATTGTGGCTTGGGCGGTTAAATGAGTAAATTTAAGCAGAAAATGTTTAGTGAGTTTTTGTTAAATGAAATCAGAAGTCAAATCCAGTACATCTCAAAGACGTTCAGGGGTGTTAAGTCAAAGTCAGGGCACTCAAAGTTATTCTTTTACTCAAACCAGAAAACATCCTGCATTCCATTTGAATGGTGATGTTAGAAAACTTATTATTTTCTTGTTATTGAAACTTGTTATTTTAGATCAATTGTATGCAATTTGACAAGTTCTGCAATGCCATATCAGGCCATATTGATCTTTTGCATGAATTCATTCATTCATTTTCATACCTGCTTATTCCCTAATTCGGGGTTTTGGGGGTCTGCAGAAGCATATCCCAGGGCACACAGGATGAGAGGTGAGGGTACACACTGGACAGTCCATCTCAGGGCCACACTTACACAAACAACCACTCACACACACATTCACTCCTATGGGCAATTTAGAATCAACAATTAACCTAATTTACATGTTTTTGGACGGTGGGAGGAAACTGGTGTACCCTGAGAAAACCTATGCAAGAGCGCCGAGAACCTGCAAACTACGCAGAGTGTCTGCTGATCTCTGATCCGGGAATTGAACTTTGGACCTTCTTTTTGTGAGGCAACCGTGCTAACCACTATGCCTCTGCGCCACCCCTGCATGAATAGTTTTAATTAAATGGACTAATGTGCATGACTTTACAGTGGAAATACAAATGGGAGGAGTGAAGGAGCGGGCTCTGGTTGTAGACCTTTGCGCTGAAGGTATGCTCTAGGTCCTCTTTATACTGCTGGATCTGGCATTCGTGTTCTTGTCGTAACTGCTGCATGGCCTCTGCTAACTTGCTCTCAAACTCCTTTTGCCTTCCGGAATCCACCTCTATAAGACGACTCTCGTACCGACTTCGCATCTCCCGCACTTCCTGTAGGCATTATTTAACATTTAATAAGTTGAACAAAGGTAAATGTTTATTAGAAAATGTTCATAAACAAACAATTGTATATATACACACTTTTTTTACAGTATAACCAAATTTCAGTTCATGGATTCGGTGGAATTCGATGCAAAATAAAAAGCTTATTATTGATTCCTAAACTAAACACTGGACTAGAACTATAGAAATTGCAACTCTTTGTTACAGTCTACCAGAAGTAAACATGAACTAGGTGTAGCAATCCAGCATTCAATCATTTGCAGCATCATTTACCTGTTCGCCAAGCTGCTTTTGAAAGTCCACCTGCTCATGAAGGGTCTGCATTTGGTTCTCTGCATCGATTCGACCAAGCATCTCGGAATTAACCTGTGCTTTGGCATTTTGCAAAGCCGAGTCCAGCTACAGAACAAGAAATATTATTTACATGGAAAAAAGCTGTACATACAATAAAATACTTAAGTAATCCACCATACCAAGGCCTTTTAACTGGCAAAAACCTGCTCATCTACAACTTACATGTTCCACTTGGCTTCTAAGTTCAGCGACATCATTTTCCAGTCTACGGTTAGCTGCTAACAAATTAGTATAGTCTGCCTCCTTGGAGTTCAGGGCCACTTCGAGATTCCTCCAGCTCTCCACAGCATTACTCAGTTCAGCTTCTTTCTTGTTATTTCTGCTCGACAAGAAACACCGGTATTGTGAAGCGAGCCCAATAAAGTTTCATTGTTGCTTTTAAAAGGTAGTTTGACATTTGATTGAAGCCCATTTGATAAGCGTGCCTTATTGACTTCACTGTATAACATGATCATGACGTCACCTATACAGACCTGCGGCATGAAGGGAAAGGACGTTTATAGTCTAAACAAGCACACTTCTCCTTTCGGCTGCTCCCGTTAGGGATCGCCACAGGGGATCGCTCTTCTCCACACTACCCTGTCCTCTACATCTGCCTTTTTCACCCCAACTACCTGCATATCTTCCCTCACCACATCCATAAACCCCCTCTTTGGTCTTCCTCTTTTCCTCCTACCCGGGACCTCCATCCTCAACATTCTTCTACCAATATACTGTATGTCCCTCCTCTGCACATGTCCAAATCATCTCAACCTAGCCTCTCTCACCTTATCTCCAAAATATCCTACATGCGCCGTCCCTCTAATAAACCCATTTCTAATCCTGTCCATCCTTGTCACCCCCAATGAAAATCTATTTAAGCTAACCAATTCCACAAGCTACATAGGTTGTCCATTGGTTTCTTCGGTACCGTTATTATTTGTTACAGTGGTTTCTGATCCAAGAAGACAATCACAAAAACAGGTGATTTAAAGAAAAAAATCTTGATAAGGTACAATTGTGTTGATTTAATCTGTCAAGTTTGACCCAGGGTGTGACCTAATAGATTTTTTAAACTAATTCTAACACATTAGGTTGGTTCCATTAATCAATAGAAACCAATTTTTACAACAATCCTTCAACAGGCAGTCAGACACTGAAGATCCTGTCTATCCTGATGCACACCACTAACGCTGAGCAAATACCAGCATTCATTCATTCATTCATTCATTCATTCATTCATTCATTCTCTATACACCCTGCTTATTAACTAATGCCAGGTCACAGTGTTCCCTCCTGGTTTTCTGAAGGGCTAAAGA
The DNA here is from genome assembly GCA_026260255.1 of Pseudolaguvia tuberculata. Classification (NCBI taxonomy): domain Eukaryota; kingdom Metazoa; phylum Chordata; class Actinopteri; order Siluriformes; family Sisoridae; genus Pseudolaguvia; species Pseudolaguvia tuberculata. Next base: position 5,266,233 of record JAOTRA010000003.1, on the reverse strand, counting down.
TAGGAAGAAGAACATGCAAAGGAGAACATGCAAACTCCACACAGAACCTGGGGGATTACTTGGAAATCCTTCATTCTTTGCATACAACAAAATTTTACAATTTTATTTAACGGATCAACTTCTAATCTAAATAAAGCATTTGGGTAACATTCGTAGTCAAGATAATATAAAGACTAAATTCTGCCAGGTGCCACTTTTAGCAATGCAGGTTTATTGGCATTATGGTCGTGGGTTTATTTCTCTGGGTCGGGGTCTTTCAGTATAAAGTTTCTTCCTGCGTTTGCGTAGGTTTTCTCAGTACTCGGGTTTCATCCCACAGTCCAAAAATATGTATATTGTGTTGATTGTTGACTCTAAATTGCCCATAGGAGTGAGTGTACGTGACCCTGCAATGGAATGGCAACCTGTTCAGGGCGTACCCTGCCTTTCACCCTATGTGCCCTTGCAGACCTCCGGGACACTGAATTAGAAGATAGATGAATGAATGAATGAATGAATGAATGAATGGTTTAACTGAATCTCTCAACATTATAATGTAGAATTTCTGCAGGTAGCCATAGGCGACTGGCTGAAAGCTGTGATATTGCCTATAGTGATCATACCTGGCTACCAGTTTGCGGTGGTCTTCACACAGTTGGCTGTACTCAATCTGAAGCCTGGCTCTCTCATTCGCAGTGTTATCCAGACTTTTTCTGGCGTCGGCCAGTTCAGTTTCATACAACAGCCGCACATTTTTCAGCTCCCGGCTCGTGTTTTCTTCTTTCTCCTCCAGAAGGAGCCGCATGGAGGAGGTTTCATTCTCCAGCTGCCGCACCCGCTCGATGTAGTTGGCGAGGCGGTCATTAAGGTGACGCAGATTCTCTTTCTCCTGCAAGCGGCTCAGGCGGGTGGGACTCACCGAAGAAGGAGATCCTCCTGGGGTCACGGAGGAAGCAGTGGCGGCGCTGCGTCTCCCAGAGCGCGAAGTGCGGCCAGCTGAAGTCTCAGGAGTGGATGTGATCATGGCTCTCTCTCTCTCTCTCTCTCTCTCTCTCTCTCTCTCTCTCTCTCTCTCTCTCTCTCTCCTCTAAAATA
>JAOTRA010000003.1:5241801-5255420 GCA_026260255.1 Pseudolaguvia tuberculata | reverse complement strand
ATGTGTGTGTGAATGGTTGTTTGTCTATGTGTTGCCCTGTGATGGACTGGCGACCCGTCCAGGGTGTACCCTCTGCCCTTCGCCCTATGTGTGCTGGGATAGGCGCAGCAGACCCCTGTGACCCCGGATTCGGGAGTAAGCGGAAGAAGATGAATGAATGAAAGCAGGTGTGTGAAAGAGAATTTAGGTTCATAGATATAAAGGAACCAAAAAAAATAAAAAAATAAAAAATAAAAAGTACACACACACTATAATCTTTTTGTCCTCAGAGGTGACTGAGTTTCTTCCTCTTAAACTGTACCAGAGATTTAACCTTCAGACAGCAGGCTGTTAAAGCAGGCAGAACTTGCAGAAGATTCCTTCATAATTCTTCATCCCAAATTTTATATAAGAGTGCGACTTGCTCAGTTAACTAATCCCCACAATACTGTGAGTAATATACAGTAAGCTTATTGTGCTGGAAAATCAAGGTTTTGTGCTCTGAGTGCGAGTTGGATAAAAGCTTTTGTGAGTAAAGCTTTTTGCAAGAGACAGAATTTTCTCTCTGGCACAATTGCATGGCATGGAAATTGTTTTTATTCGAACATGGACTCTGCTATAGATGATCTGTTGGGTAAAATGTGTATTTGAATGAATTAAAAAGCGAATGTTTGTTTAGGATAATAGGAATCTGGTTGCTACGCAGGTGCTGAGGTGGATGAGTTTGTAAATCGCCTTTAAGCCGTATAGTGAAGCTGTCTGATTAGGTTTGGAGCAAAAGCTTAATGATTTAAGAGACACTGTGTATCTGAATCAGATTTCAGCCAAGTGATTCAAATAAATACTTCAACTTTTTAAACAATGATTTAAACAGCTGGAATAATAATGTAAAAAACATTCAATACGGGTCAAAAAAAGCGTATTTATGTGTCTTTTGGTGAAGTGCTGATATCAGGATAAAGACCCTAACGCAGACAATTGATTTCCTGTGTCCTTGAGTCGTGGTGTGTATCAAGAAGGGTTTTATAATCCAGATACTGTGTGAGTGTAAAGTTTTATGATGCTGTTTCATACTAACTACATTCTGTCAAAGCTTATAAATGCTTTTTTTTTTTCGCTTTTCTTTCTTATTTAACAGATACTTTCATTGAAATCATTTACGAGATTTTAACCCACAGCCTGGCCCAAACCTTTAGCTTTGAATGCCTGTTAAATTAGTACTTGTCAGTAAATAGACCAAATCTTATTAAACACATCTTTCTGACTGGCTGAATAAGATAAAGCAGCAGTTGAACACAGTCCAATGACCACATAACCGGAAATTAATTAAATAATATTACTGATAGGAGTGCGATGGCGTAGTGACCATGGTTGCATCATAACAAGAAGGGCTTGGATTCGATTACTGGGCAGAGGTTCTTCCTGTGCAGAGTTTGAATATTCTCCCCGCGCTTGCTTGGATTTCCTTTGGGTACTCTGGTTTCCTCCCACAGTCCAAAGACATGTCAATTAGGTTGATCTGTGATTCTAAATTGCCCATAGGAATGAGTATGTGTGTGAGTAGTTGTTGCCCTATGTGTTGCCATGCGATGAACTGGCAACCTGTACAGGGGTGTATCCTGCCTCCGGCCCTATTTACAGTGGGATCAGCCAACCCCTGTGACCCCGAATTAGGAAAAAAAGCGTGTTAGAAAATGAATGAATAAATGAACATTAACCGGTGCAGCTAATCATTCTTAATCATTAGGGTTTGCAATGCTCATTAGAAAGAAGAAAGAAAGAAAGTCAATTTATTTGTCACATACATGATTACACAGAGAACAACATATAATGAAACGTTTTTCTTCACATCTCCCATCTTAGTAAGTTGGGGGTCAGAGCGCAGGGTCATCTATTGTACAGCGCCCCTGGAGCAGGAAGGGTTAAGGGTCTTGCTCAAGGACCCAACAGTGCTTGACTTGAGGCCAGGTTTTTCCTTGGCGGTGGTGGGACTAGAACTCAGGTCTTCCTGGTCTCCCGATCAACAACTTGGCACTAACCTTATAACAAGAAACTAATCTCAGAAAACTAATAACATAATTATTAGGTAAAAGTAAATCTTGACAAGGGCATGACAATGACCCTGAATACAAAGTTCCTGATCTCTTCTGATCAACTACACTCAAGATCTCTTTACCTGATTTTGATGAGGGATTTTACTAATACCATTGTAACTGCATGAAGAGATATCTTACAATTGTAGTGGAAATTTTAAATAGAATAGGGACCTCAATAAAGTAAATCTGAAAGACACATATAATTCTGATGGTGAGGTGACCACAAACCTATATATTGTAGTGTATAAAATCCTTTGTGCTCTATGTAGATGGATTATGGGCTGTTAGCATGATAACGCTACAAGTTTTCAAAATCTCTTGCTGCTCCACTGCTCTCTCTGCTCCTACGCTGCTTTGATCACATATTCTGATGCCTATATTTTTCTCTGACATGTTAAAATGGTCAATTACAGTGGATAGACTGTGCAGGAGGAGTAGCTGGTGGTGGCAGAGTTGAAGATGTTTCATTGGAGGTGACGAGGATGGACAGGATTAGAAATGAGTTTATTAGAGGGATGGTGTATGTAGGATGTTTTGGAGACAAAGTGAGAGAGGACGTGTGCAGAGGAGGGACATGCAGTATATTGGTAGAAGAATGCTGAGGATGGATGTGCCGGGCAGGAGGAAAATAGGAAGACCAAGGAGGAGGTTTATGGATGTGGTGAGGGAAGATATGCAGGTAGTTGGGGTGAAAGAGGCAGATGTAGAGGGCAGGGTAGTGTGGAGAAGAGTGATCCGCTGTGGTGACCCCTAATGGGAGCAGCTGAAAGGAGAAGAAGACTGTACACTGACAAAAAATGTTTTTGTTTGCAAGTAGTATATTTGTAATATTCATTCATTCATCTTATTCCCTAATTCGGGGTCATGGAGGTCGGATGCGCCTATCCCAGCACACAGCACACCCTGGACAGTTCGCTGGTCCATCACAGGGTAACACATAGAAACAACCATTCACACACATTCACTCCTATGGACAATTTAGAACCACCACTTGACCTAATCTGCATGTTTTTGAACTGTGGGAGGAAACCAGAGTACCCGTAGGAAACCCACGCAAGCGCGGGGAGAACATGTAAACTATATAAAAAGGTCCCCGGCCCGCGATTTAAACCCGGGACCTTCTTGTTGTGAGGCGACTGTGCTTTCCATTACGCCACCGTGTTACCCGTATTTGTAATACATTTATGTATTATTAAGGGATTAATGAAAGCCTAATAAGGTAAAACCTAATTTTTGTTTCTTTTTACAGGCTGAATCAAGCCAGACTCAGGGCGCATATTTCTTGCCTGAGTTTGCTCTCTCTCCACAAGGAAGTTTTCTGGAGGACACAACAGGAGAGCAGTATCTAACGTATCGCTTTGATGATCAGGTAAGTATTACTGGGATGCATTAGGATGCTGCCTTACACAAATAATCTGTTCAAATCTCATGTTTAAAAATAATGACTTCACAAAGTCAAAGGTTTCACAGGTTTGTTCAAAGTTTATATTGCACTGTATACTATTGTTTAATGGAAATGTAGAAATTATTGTACTAGCAATTGTAAATTTCTGACCAGGTATGTAAATTTAAGCAATGTAATATACAAATAATATAGAACATTTTATTATCAATGTATTCTTTTTGGATGGAGCATAATATTTTCGAAACCATTATTTTCAAATGGAATAATGTAACTAGTTAACTGAGCAACAATTGTGGACAGTTCAGTTAAATTCAGACTAATGCATTTGTTTTGTTTGTATAGAGAGAGGAATCAAAATTATTAAAATATCTGCATGAGACCTCGTATAGTATTTAGTATAAATACAATATCATAGTAAGATCTTTTTTGTTTATTTCATTTCTATCACATCAGATAAACTTTATATGACTCGGGATCCACAAATGCTTCTTTTCATTTACTTGGATCAGTTGAGTCGTATGTTAAATACGATAAATACAAACTGCAACAGAATTACACCATTTGGTCGTTAACTAGTAAATGTATCGCATAGTCAGATACATATGAGTATACAAATTGCAGGTACTGATTCATCTGAACCATCTGAGATACAACCGAACCACCAGACTTGTAGCAGGTAAGGCTCGGATGTGAGGAACTGATTGTGTGACGTTTATGGAAATGCATTTAGTGCCACTGTTGGGCCCCTGTGCAACACTATTAACGACCATTTGCTAAAAGTTGCTCTGGATAGGAGTGTCTGCTAAATGCCAGCAATGTAAATGAAAACATACATAATGCTTAATGCATATCTGAAATAGCTAGCAAATACCATTGTGTAGTGTATAAAACTGGACTGGGCAGATCTTTGTTGAAGGAAAATGTTCTATTGGCCTAGATATTATTTTCCTACCTAGAGGTATAAAGGGGAATTGAGGCCACACAGCTTCCTGTAGTCCTCTCTATAAGGCAAGTCCTGGTATGCCAAACTTTGCTGGCTGTTATCCAACTCTGTCGTGAAGGTTATTAATGCACGGATGCTGTGTGCCCCTGCCGTAGCTGTTTTGGGGTTTGTTATGGAGACAATGTTCCTACCACAGTTGTTGGAGCAATCTACATGTGCTAAAGGTTGCTTCTGGGTAAAGGTTTAATATATTGGCGTTTACACAAGCTGTTTCTGGAGAATTGGTGGCATGGAATCGATGTTCTTACCATTATAACAAATACACCATATATTCTTATATCTCATGGTGTGTGTGTGTGTGTGTGTGTGTGTGTGTGTGTGTGTGTGTGTGTGTGTGCGTGTGTGTGTGTGTTTAGCATACACCACTTGACACTGTGCATTTGCAAAGTGTCTCTGGGTTGTGTGTGCTTACAGAGGCTTTGCACTGTAACTAACACCTCTATTTATGTCCCATTAAGGAACCGTTTCAATAAATAACACCTTAAATAGATTTAAGATCAGGAAAAGTCAAATCTGCTCTGAAAATTTGTGCTAAGCCTGCTGGGTTTGTCTTAAAAAATCCATTTATTCATGGCCCCTTGGTTACTTTCTATACGAAAAGTTAAAAACTAAACTTGGGAACTGGATGTGCTGCAATTTATGTTTGACAAATGCTGCACTGGCAGTACATTTTCACAGCAGGATTTCCACTGAGAAGAGGTCAAATATGCCGAAGACGGTCGTTGATCATCCAGATATCAACACATTGGTTATAATCATTGTGTGTAAATGTTTGAACTGAGTAATTTCTGTACATTTTGTTGTTATTCTGTTAAAGTTTAAATAAATAAATCAATGTTTTTCCACAACACCACAATAGGTACTATGACTATAGGCTGTGTAGAATAAATGGACCCAAATTTGTTTGAAGGATGTGCAAATCTTATTTCACACAGTGTATGTCAGAAATGTACACCAGCTCCCTTATGTTTTTTTCCCCAATGAGTCACCAGACTGTGGGACCTTCTTCTTCAAACACATCAAATTATTTCTGGTGCTTTGGAATCGTTTGGTCCACAGAGTACTGACCTGGGAGAAGGTCACTTCTCTGTGGACCTACTGCATCCAAAGCACTAGAAATACTTTGACAGGATGGGAGGTGAAATGAGTCCCTTTTGACAGCAGATCTCATATATCAGTAATATCAAAATGTCCATCATATGGTATCTACAGTACCATATCCAAGTCATTTCACAACAACAGCAGGAAGTTGAACTAATAGATAAAGCACATGTTTCCCTCAGACACCTTCCCTGCCAGTCTCTTTCATGGAAGACTGCATCAGACACATGCATACGATGGGGTTATTCAAAGTAGTCCTTCTCCCACTGCTTCACAGTGTGACATGCGCTACTGCCTGCACTGCATTTGTGATCCTAGCCAGCTGTGCCTTCTTGGCTCTTTCTATCGTATTAACGTTAGTGTTTCCACATAATACAAGCAGTGGATGATGCAGAAAACAAAGCGCCTGAGGTCTGAGTATAGACAGGGTAGCATTTTTAAAAATGGAGGTGTGCTGAGTAATTTTTGGACGGGGAATTTGTGTTTGTGGCTGATGGGCATAGGCTAATTCAAGGCACAGGCATGGCTACTGTAGTTTGTGGCCACAATAGCAGTGGATACGCAAGATGATATGCAAGGTTCTCTGCCGTTGTTTCAGTTATTGATATTTTGATGAACGACAGGCTCGATGACAAAAAATAAACCAAAATTAGGTTGAGGGGAAAAAAGAAATGATAGCTCAAATTTTTCCTGTTTCATGTCACTAAGGACTCTTTAATTGTGTAGAAAACTTACTTAATCATCTAAAATGAGCTGTAATGATCAGAGAATAATTCATTTTGGCTCAGAGAATGGTGAGGAGTGAAATACATTGATATTATCCATCACATCAATGCTGGAGCTACAATTTCATGCAATTAATTAAATTTTTGACAAGACATTTGAAATATTTTCATTCTCTGCAGTCAGTTATATAGAGTTTGATGGGCAAAAGCCACAAAACGTCATGATTGTTTGTCGGTTTAAATTGTGGGGCTTTATGCTGATATTTTACGCACCATAAACTTACCCGCTTATTCCCTAATTTGGAGTCACGGGTGTCTGCTGCTGCCTATCCCAGCTCACATAGGACATGAGGCAGGGGCACACCCCGGACGGGTCTCCAGTCCATCGCAGGGCAACATATAGTTAAACAACCATTCACACACACATTCACTCCTATGGACAATTTAGAATCACCAATCCACCTAATCTGCATGTTTTTGGACTGTGGAAGGAAACCGGAGTACCCGGAGGAAACCCACACAAGCGCGGGGAGAACATGCAGACTCCGCACAGATAGATCCTCGGCCAGGGAATCGAACCCGGGACGTCTTGTTGTGAGGCGACCATGCTAACCATTACGCCACCACGCCGCCCACAAAGTAACCAGACATGTAAAAATGGAGTTTGCTTTTTACTTATGCTATTTAATAAAAGGCACCACAGTATAAGTATAGTATACGGTGGAAGTAGATGGCCTTTTTCTTCTTAAGGTGCTTGTACCCAGGAGTCTGGAATTTCTGTAAAAATGCATTTTCAAGCAGTGAGTTTAATTTTGCTTCTTCAAAGAAAACAAAAGATTTATTATAAGATTGGGTCTACCCAATCCTTAGATTGCACCTAAAGGATGAAGAGTTCCTTATTAAATCTTTTATTGAAAAATTTCTTTGAAAAAGTTCATTTTAGAATGTCAGTAGCATAATTTAATAATTTGTGGGCTACATTGGAGTCACGTTGCCAAAAGAATAGTAGTAAAAGTGTTTATTGGCTGTTAAAACCATCATACAACAATTTACAGATCTACAGTATGGTGACATAGAATAGTTACAATACATGTTAAAGTATGCAAAAACACAAAGTCAATGTGTTAATATTTTTATTTCTCTTATAGGAGAAGGTTAAGATTAATGTCATAAAAAGCATTAAATCTACCTGTCTCATAATTTTGATCTATTTAAGGTTTCATTCTTGCGTTCAAAAGAAACTTTTTCTTACAAAGATCTTGAAGTGGATTCTTTTTCTTCTAGTAGACCTTTGACCCTGGCTATGTTATTGTTGTTTTTGCTTTATTTCATTTTGTAAGTGGCTTGTACGTCGGATCAGGCTTCGAGTCTGAGGGCTGTTATGTGATGTGAAGCTTCCAATTGTCCTCTATTAAAATGCCATACATTTTCAGACACTACTTGCGATTTGATCTCATCAACTGTCAGCTAATGTTCACTCTGCCCTCTTCTCCCATAAGTCCCTTGATCTATTTTTACAACTCAGCTTCCATGTATCTTGCATGCCGTCTGTAGGCTCTTGAGTCACTATTTTGGCAGCCAGGGAGGATGTGTATAACACAGTGACCATTTCATCTCTGTCACACTTTATATTTACTTTAGGAAGCTTATAACTTATTACCTATTTAGTTCTATTTGTGCAAATGTCTGATGAGGGCTGAAAGGTCTTTTGAATAAAGCTTAATGGTAAAGTAAATTAGCTGCCACTTTGCCCCTAAACAGTATGTTTATATCCGTAGTTAAATAGTTGTAGTTGCTTTCGTTTATTGGAATTATAATTTCAGTTGCTTATTTGTTTAATAATCCACGGTTGAGTTGAATATTAAAGAACCCAAGTGCACTTTTATTAAAGATCCATGGTGGCAATACAACCAGCTCAAACTTAAATTGACTAGACTTGATTATGCAACGTTACATGACTTGGAATATTGATAAGAGAGCTATATATACAGAACTTAAACAATGAAGGACCCATGACACAAAATCAATGTACAAATTAATGGAAACATGAAACACAAACATAAGGGGAACAATGGTCACACGACAAACCGAGAAATAAAACAAAGAACATGAATATGAACAAAAACATGGAACATGAAATGAAAACATAAAAACCAATCCTGACAATTCGTTAACAGATGATAAAATAATTATTTTATGTTATTATTATGTTATAAACTGGCAGTATGGTTGCATAGTGGTTCAGTCGACTCACAACAAGTAGGTCCTGGGTTTGATTACCGGGTCGGGGATCTTTCTGTGCAGAGCTTGCGTGGGTTTCTTCCAGGTATTTCGGTTTCGTTCCACAGTCCAAAAACATGTACATTATGCATATTGGTGATTCTAAACTGCCCATACAAAACCCAGCCATTAGGGTTGCACAAGACAGTTCATCCTTATCAGTTTACAATAGATTAATTCATTCATTCATTAATATATTCATATATTCATATTGTTTATTCTTCCATAATTTGGGGTCACAGGTGTCTGCTGGAGCCTATTTGAAAGGCAGGGGTCCTGGACAGGTCGCCAGGCTCCTGACAGGGCTACACATAAAAGAACAACGGACAATTTTTGTCAGTAATCAAACTAATGTATATGTTTTAGAATATGGGAGGAAACCAGACAACCTTGAGAAAACCCACACAAGCAAAACGAGAACGTGCAAACTCTTCTTAGCTGTGCTAAATACTACAATACCGAGCCCTGTTTACAATAGATAAAATACTGTATTAAAAAATAAAACATAAAAAATTGAACAGATCAGATAAGAATCTTAGATAAAGAGCCATGAAAATGTTTGCAATTAAGCTAATATTTAGTGAAAATTCTTTAAAGCTTCCACTTCATTTTAATGAGGGGGAAAACATCTGGAATTTGGACTCACTGCACACTTAAAAAATAAGTTGCAATCACTAAATCATAATGATCATGTTGGAATCCATGCAAAAACAACCCCGAGTGCAACAGAACTCACCATTCACATATATTTGATGATAGACTTCTATTACATGCCACATTACCCTGATTACTTTCGTGTAGTAATTAAGAAGTAAACACAGTCAAATGTTCTGACTATGTAAAAAAAAATTTTTTCCTAATTTAATTTTACAATTTAATGGTGCTTGGGATCCAGATTCATGTAGAAGAACATTAAATAATGGACTAGAAACGAACATCTCATTGAGGTTTCCATGCCATCCAACATTTTTTCCTAACACACACAATATTTAGTTTCCTCTGTGTTCAAAGAGAAGTTCCACCTGCCATTAGAGAAAGTTGAAAGCTGCAAAATGGAGCCTTATTGTAAAGTTCCCCACCCACGTTCACATTTCCCCCAAGGTGGGGCTAGTTTCACGCTCTCTCTCAGCAGGCCTGGATCGGTACATGTGTTAGTGGCCATCATGACAGAGCACAGATGTACAAATTGCCACGTGCAGTTTCTGAATCCTGCTTATATAAAATTGATCGAGTGTGACATGTGGTTTTACCACAGGGTCCTTTTTGGAACACTGCCCATTTGGGTTACAGAAAATTAGAAAAAAAAAAAAAAGTAGACAGCTTCAGAGGTCTTTAGCAAGCAACATCTGGACCTGCTGTAGGTGCTAGCGAAATGTTGAGAGAAATAATTTTTTACTATTACTATTTCTCTTAAAACAGGAATTTTGTGCATATGTATTTTGATTCATAGTCATTTTATATAAAATTCTAAGCATATATATGGCATAGGGCAGTGTGGTGGCGTAGTGGTTAGCATGTTCACCTCACAACAAGAAGGTCCCGGGTTCAATTCCCAAGTCGGGGTCTTTCTGTGTGGAGTTTGCGTGTTCTCCCTGTGCTTGCGTGGGTTTCCTCCGGGTACTCCGGTTTCCTCCTACAGTCCAAAAACATGTAAATTAGGTTGATTGGTGAGTCAAAATTGCCCATAGGAGTGAATGTGTGTGTGAGCAATTGTTTGTCTGTGTGTTGCCTTGCAATGGATTAGCGACCTGTCCAGGGTCAAAGGGTCTGAAAGTATTAACATGGTTGCAGTATATATTTTATAAGAATATGTTGCAATTCGTGTACCTTTACAAGCAGCCTTTATATGTAAATGGGTACTATTTTCACAGTTTTACTTCTTAATACTGTTCTATATGTTTTTCTCACCGTAGAATGACACGTGATGTTCTGGTGTCTCTGGTCATCTAAGTCTGTTTGTGTTCATGTATTCAGGATATATGGATTTGTATAGAATAGCAGGGATGGTGGGACGTACACTTTCAATGCTATCATCCTATAAATGCACCTATAAAAGTTCAATCACTTTAAATTTACTTAACAATCATGTAATCAAAATTGTATTGTACATTCATTCATCTTCTTTCTCGCTTCTTCGGGGTCACGGGGGTCTGCATACCCCAGCTCACAGACGAGAGGCGGGGGTACACCCTTGACGGGTTGCCAGTCCATCGCAGGGAAACACATAGACAAACAACCAGTCACACACACATTCACTCCTATGGACAATTTACAATCACTAATCATAAAACCCACGCAAGTGCGGGGAAAACTTAGAAACTCCACACAGAAAGATTTTCAGCCCGGTAATCGAAACCGGGACCTTCTTGATGTGAGGCAACCGTGGAACCACTACACCATTGCGCTGCCCAAAAATTGTATTGTATTACAGAAAAAACCCCAAACAAACACATCTACAAAAGGGCAGCATGGTGTCTTAGTGGGTAGCAGAGTTACCTCACAGCAAGAAGGCATTTATTGGATTTCTTTTTCAGTAGCTGCTTTAAGAGAATGATCAGGGAAGTGGTAGCTTGTTAGTTAGACAAATACCAGAAAGACCCGGATTCGATTCCCAGCACCACTAAGCCACTCTTTTAGTCCTTGAGCAAGACCCTTAACCCCCAATTGCTCAGTTGTAAGTCACTCTGGATAACGGCGTCTGCCAAATACTCTAATTGTAATTGTAATCAGGGCATTGATGATCTTGCTGAAAATGGTTATTTCAGCATAGCAGCAGCAGAATACATCAAAAACCTGTTCTTTGTCAGTGTTAGGAAGTTTGTCATTTTTCTGAAGCCTTTTGATTGTAAGTAAATTGTATGAGTTAAGTATCCTACAAATAGCTGGGTGATAACATCCATCTGTGTCTGGATAGGAACGACATTGTATAATTTGTTGCAGATTTTCAGCACACATATGGTCGGATTATTTCTTCCATTCATTTAAGTACTAATCAACTCAAGTGATAAGCCAATCCACACTAACAGATTAAACTTTAATTAAATTGATTCAGTATCATAATTCTGAATTCTCTCTCTCATTGTTCTAACACGCTTTTTTTTTGTAGTTCTCCTTTTATTCATGGTGCAGGTGATCCTGTTAGTCTGTTAGGCTTCAGTGGTGTTGATCCGTTCAAGGGGCCAATCTCGAACATTTGGATCCATTTAGTACAGAAACCTGCAGCAGCTGTACACCTGTTGTGTCATTTCATCACGTCCAAGTTCTCCAAAGGTCATAAATTATACAGCGGCCACAGGGGATCACATGTGTCGACTCACTTATGTGTATATAAGCACACAAACGCATGTGTGCATGCGTGTGTGTGTGCAGATTTAACTCAGAGTCCCAATACACTAATGACATGAAATAAATTGACGTTTTGCCGTATTTTGTCTTTTTGAATTCTTGTGTTTAACATAATTAACATCAGCATGCAGTCAAGATAATTTGACTTTTATAAACGGCCTGGGAAGCTGAAAAGTTTTCATTTGATTCTTTAATGTTACTATGGTTTTATAAGTTATGCTGATCGTGTTACTTTTACAATCTTTTTTTGCAACGGCCATCAGTAGTTGCCTTCAAAATAAAAATGCTAAATCTGTTAAAAGCTGAATTCCGTGTTGGAGGATCGGGGTTTGATTCCCAGTACCACTAATTTGTCACTGCTGGGTCCCAATGCGGGGCATTTGACCCCTGATTGCAAAAGTAATATAAAAATCATTGCTGAAAAGAGGACGCTACATATATAAAGATATTGAATATCTTTCATTCATCTATCAACCCGCTTATTCCCTAATTCGGGGTCACGGGGGTCTGCTGGAGCCTTTCCCAGCCACATAAGGCTAGAGGCAGGGGCAAGTTAATATTATGTATATACTTGTATTGACTAGGTTTTTCTCTTAGGTATTAAAAAACATGTGTCTGTATTTGTCACATATCTTGGCTTCCAAAACTAGAAGATGCAAACAGACTGAAAATGTAGCGTGGCCATGAGAATTTGCTTATTTAATTACAAAATGTTTGGTTAGGAGGTCTGCGATGAAGTCATTGTTCTTGTTTAACTCAAAGATGTTTGATAGGGCTGAATTCAGGGCAAGTCTTTATGGAACTTAGATGCTTTGTACACATGGGCAGTGTCATGCTGGAACAGTGTTTGGAAAGATGTGTATGGATGTGATTCAATAATAAAAACAGATTCAAACCAGTTACTGTATTATCCTATTGATTTACTATTCTGAAGCGCCTGTCCTGAATATGCCCTCCTCTTCCGCTCATTGTGAATGCAGAAAAATTCACAATTTGGATGCATCTCAAATCGATAGGTCTGTGAGGCATCATATCAGAATAATACTGTGTAGAGGGTGGAATACGCAGAAAGACTGCACAACATTGTGTGTTATAGGCCAGAGCGGTCTGTTCAGAGTTCAGTGTGCTTAAAACTGGCAAGGTTTAACCAAGAGAACGTTTTTTTTTTTTCAAACATTTGGATTGTGTTAAAGCAAGTGAATATCGCTCTGAGGTTTGGGCTCCAACATAGGCTAAAAGGCAGGCATAAATTAAGTGATGTCCGCAGAAGGAGCTTAGCGAGAGCAAAAAATGTAACTCATGTGAAAGCTATTACCTGTTAAATCCAATGAGGGAGGTCAGAGCTGGACACACACATGCATACAACTCCTTTAAACCGCACTCACACCAGGGGGACAGAGAGAGAGAGAAAGAGAGAGAGGTTATGATTCATTACAGTTTAATCTTCATGTCGAAGGAAAAGGACATGTCTGTCCACAGTGAGCAATTAAAACACATGCAGGCCCAAAGGAATTAAACACCAGTGAAGAAGAGGAAAGCAAGCAGGAAGAACACCTGCACTCAATCCCTTTGTTTGATGGGTTTATAGCCAATGAAAAAAACATTTTGCTCTCTCTCTCTCTCTCTCTCTCTCTCTCTCTCTCTCTCTCTCTCTCTCTCTCTCTCTCTCTTTCTCTCTCTCTCTC
>JAOTRA010000003.1:5198768-5218860 GCA_026260255.1 Pseudolaguvia tuberculata | reverse complement strand
ATGAGTCACACCATGAAGTTATGGGAAAGAGTAGTGGAAGCCAGGCTGAGGGAAGAGGTGGTCATCTGTGAGCAACAGTATGGTTTCATGCCAAGGAAGAGTATTACAGATGTAATATTGGCGTTGTCAAAAAGACAGGAGGAGGAGCTGCAAGTGGAAGTGTTGAAGATGTTGAGATTTTCATTGGGAGTGGCGAGAATGGACAGGATTGGAAATTAGTTTATTAGAGGGGGGCATGTAGGGTGTTTTGAAGACAATGTGAGGGAGGCTAGGTTGAGATGGTTTGGACATGTGCAGAGGAGGAACTAGAAGCATGATGAAGATGAAGGTGTCGGGTATGAGGAAGAGAGGAAGACCAAAGAGGAGGTTTATGGATATGGTGAAGGAAGACATGCAGGTTGTTGGGATGAAAAAGGCAGATGTAGAGGAGAGGGTAGTGGAGAAGAGTGATCCGCTGTGACAACCCCTAACAGGAGCAGCCAAGAGGAGGAGAAGAATGAAGATGGTCTGCATACGTAGTATGTTTTGGAGACAAGTTGAGGGAGGCTAGGTTGAGATGGTTTGGACATGTGCAGAGGAGGGACATGCAGTATATTGGTAGAAGAATGCTGAGGATGGAGGTACCGGGCAGGATGAAAAGAGGAAGACCAAGGAGGAGGTTTATGGATGTGGTGAGGGAAGAGATGCAGGTAGTTGGGGTGAAAGAGGCAGATATAAACAACAGGGTAGTGTGGAGAAGAATGATCCGCTTTGGCGACCCCTAACGGGAGCAGCCGGAAGGAGAAGAAGAAGAAAATCCTAAATTTCAATTATTTTAAACTGTGTTGTATTTTACAGTTACACTTTTTATAAGTTGTGTTAAAAGGTACTATTGTAATATTACAAATACAATAAGTAAGAATTAGATTAATGAATGAGAAAAATGTAGCCTCTTTAATAAAAATTGTCTATATTACTGAATGGAATGTAGTCAGTGAAAAAATATTTGTGATTTAGATTTGTTAAGTAACTCTATAAAAGGTTCAGCTTATGTTCAAGGTTATGGTTTTAGGTGCCAATTAGTGGTAACACCAGAAGAATTCTACAACAGCTAGATTGGACCTTCAAGCAAAACCATAAACCTATAATTGCTTGCATAGCAGTGTAGTAGTAATTCTGCCATGTTGCTTTGGATGAAATTATTATAACTAAATATGTTAAACTTGTAATTACCACTTTTGAGAAACAATATTAAATACTGTGTTGCCTCATCAATATTTTTAATTCTTTTATAATTTTGAACACAATATTGTCCCTCCATTGCTTCCATAGGATTGTTGCATTGCTTGCTGATCTTACACAGTACTACAAAGCCAAATGCCCTCCATCTGGTCAATTGTTGGGTTAAGGACATACTTATCTCCCACTTGTGTGTCCAGATGCTTTAGTTTAATTTTACAATTTATTTACTGCTTTCAGATAAATGGCTTATAAAAGAGAAAGTTTATTTTAATCGTTAGAAGATTTTAAAGAAACATTTTCATGAGTTAATAGGGGTTTGGGAATGGGATATGAATTAGATAAACTTAGAATAAACTCAGCTCATGTTCAAGGCTGTGGATTTGGGGGGCATTAGTGCTCAGGCAGGGGGTGTCGGAACTTGTTAAAAAGTGAACTATGAGAATTTTAAATAAAGTCAAATAAAAAATATTTTGCCTCAACATGTTGCAAGTGTGTACATCAGTTTCAGCTCTTAAAAACATGATGTTTGAGGAACAACATTAGTTGAAACTCATCTGCCTTTTGTGTTTAATTGAATGTATAAAATCTCTTTTTTAGATTTCTTACCTACAGAATACATTGCTTTTGCTCATCCGTGAGAAAAAAAAGATAGATTTGTCACGAAAAGTTAATCCCCTATACTCTGCCATCTGCCAGGGAGTTTATCCGTGCCACCGTTATGCAAATAAAATTAATTGAGTTGAATCTGCCAATCAGGAATAGATATGATGTTGAAGTGAGCACTTACAAAGACTGTATATTGGTAATGTAAAGCATAAACCTACCATCTTGATAAAAGCAAGGCATCCCATAAAAATTACATCTCCCCTTCGACTGTGTTTTTGTTAAAATTATTTTTATTGTATTTTTTACTTTGTTACAAAATTACTATCAAAACATACTTAGGGTGGCGCGGTGGCGTAGTGGATAGCACGGTCGCCTCACAACAAGAAGGTCCCGGGTTCGATTCCTGAGCCGGAGTTTGTGCAGAGATTGCATGTTCTCTCAAGCCTATGCGGGTTTCTTCCGAGGACTCCGGTTTCCTCCCTCTATTCAAAAACATGCAGAATGGGTGGATTGGTGGTTCTAAATTGTCCATAGGAGTGAATGTGTGTGTGAATGGTTTTTTGTCTGTGTGTTGTCAGTGTGTATCCCCAGCCTCTCACCCTATGTGTGCTGGGATAGGCGCCAGCCGACTTCCGTGACACAGAATTAGGGAATAAGCGGTAAGAAGATGAATGAATGAATGAATGAATGAATGAATGAATGAATGAATGAATGGATAAATGGATAAACGAATGAAAGACTGTTTTCATACTTAAGTTGAAGTAAAAAATTGTAAAGCGTTTTAAAAAGTACAAGTACACAAAACATTACTCGATTGCATTAAGTGTAATTTGTTACTTTCTATTACTATGGATATGGAAGACAGTGTTAGAAACAACAGACATTATTAAAAAAGAATTTTCTACTAAAATGGCACACTGGGCAGAAAACCTGAGCGGGCTTTTCATATATTTTAAAATAGATGACCGAACAAAATGTAGATCCAAGAGACTTAAATACATCGCTACTAATAATGACTGCTATTCAATATGCTACACAAACCAGATGTTGTATAAGTAGTGATCTGAGACTGTAGATCGACTGTATGTTTAAATTTCTGCCAGTTGTACATATTTTGCCAAGTTTCAGTAAAAGCTACTTTCCTGACTTGGGTTAGGCAAAAATGGGTTGTGAAATGTAAAATACACATTCAGTCGTATGATTTCATTCTGCAATTTCTACTATGTGAAATTTCTTGGTGAAACTTTGAACCCACAAACCCCAACAGCTCAGTTTCCTCTATGTGCTCAGCAGAGGAAATCCATATGTGTATCTAGGGTGCGGAAGATCTTTCTTTAGATACAAAGCTTATGAAATGTATAAAACCTACATACAGTGAAGTAATCTTGCAAAAGCCATAAGTCTCATTTACTTGGAGGGTTGTGGGATTCTCACATAAAACTGCTCAACTTATTATTTTTGTTTTCTTTATTTTATCTGTGTTATTGATCTTCATTTGATAGTATAAGAAGCATGTGGGATTGACATGTTTTTGTTGCACTGTTGGGTTAAGGAAAGTCATTGGATGTACTAAGCTGTGTGTTGGTGTGTGTTTCAGACATCAAGGACCACGCGCTCTGATGAGGAAAAGGACAATGGATGGGATGCTTGGGGAACGTGGAGCGATTGCTCTCGAACCTGTGGAGGAGGAGCCTCTTATTCTTTACGAAGATGTCTCAATGGAGGGTTAGTCTTTAAGCCACAGTTTACATTTACAAACTTTACTATTCCTATAAAAGTAAATATACCTTACCTTAAAGTTGCTTACCATACCCCTATTGTCTAAATGAGTATTTTTGATTTTCAAAAAACTCTTATTTCCTTGTACCATGTACTAAAATATGAGTTATATATGAATTATAATGGATATATGATCAGTGGCTTTTAAATTAAAGGTTGTACTGTATGTATCGATGGTATTTGGTGCATTTTGCCACTAATATGTTGTGGTTTCAGAAATCATCAATATTAAAAAACAGTATATATAATAACATTGTGTTATTACAGACAGAGTGACATTTCACATATTAAAGATAACATTTTAATTAAAACAAAAAACTCTGCAAACCTCTTAACACTATAACCACAACTATATCACATACTTTATCTGGAGCAGTTCATTCATTCATTCATATATTCATTCAATCATTCATCTTCTTACCCGCTTATTCCCTAGTTCGGGGTCACGGGGGTCTGTTGATGCCTAGCCCAGCGCACATAGGATGAGAAGAGGTACACCCTGAACAGGTCGCCAGTCCATCTCAGGGCCACACATAGACACACAACCACTCACACACATTCACTCCTATAAGTAATTTATAATTAACCTAATCTTCATGTTTTTGAACTGTGAGAAACCGGAGAAACCCACACAAGTGCGGACAGAACATGCAAAGTACAGACAGAAAAATCCCCCCCATGGGAATCGTACTCGGGAACTTCTTGTGTGAGGCAACCGTGCTAACCACTACACCATCAGTTCAGAATCAAAAATAATTTAATAAAATATACCGTACAATTGAAGTTTTGCTGGCTTCACTGGTCTGGAAGTGTGAATTCCCAAACCTTTTTTTTTCATCATTAAAGAAGTATTTTTAAGTATGCCTGATGGTATGTTAATTTCTGCTTCATCAGACATTGTGGGAGTAAAAATTCAACTGTAATGATTGAATTTAATACTGAGGATGGTGAAATGCTGACATCATGGGACCTTTATGCAGTCTGTGATAAGTGTACTTAAAAATTTGATTGGTTAAAGAAACAGTCTTTAATAATATTAACCAATTAGCAATCTGGCACTGCTTATATAGTTTATGTTACATAAACAGCAGAACAGATTCAGTAATAGCTTTGGGCAGATTAACATTAACATTGCAGCACATAGTAACAAAAATCTGATTGGACAGAAAAAAAATCTAAAATCCCCATAAAACTAGAAGGCGTGACATCCACTGAGCGATAAAATCAGCTAAGGTTCTAACAAACATCATATTTCTACAGGCTTTACTCAATGTCTATGCAAGTTTATTTAGATATATTTATATATATATATAAGTTTGGCTTATTACCAGTGTTGGTGGGAATAAAATGTAGGTATATGTTCATTATTAATCGGTTTTTGTAGTAACCCATGCTACATATTGTCAGCATTTGTAAGGCACTAGTTATCCCTATATGTATATATTCTTAATAGATAAAAACATTACATTTAGGTTTAAAAAAAATGGTACGACAATTGATGTGATAAAGTTTAGACTGTTCTTGGTAGAAAGTGAAATCTTTACAAATGTTATGTTTAATCAGATTATTTTGGCTAACATCTCATTCAAAATGATTTTTTAAGGAGTGGAAAAAGGATAATTTTAACAATAGCTGTTTATGGTGGATAGTACAGTCATCTAGTCAACAAGAAGGTCCCGGGTTCGAATCTCAGGCCGGGATCTTTCTGTGCGGAGTTTGCATATTCTCCCCGCGCTTGCGTGGGTTTCCTCCCACTGTCCAAAAACATGCAGATTAGGTGAATTGGTGATTGTAAATTGTCCATAGGAGTGAATGTGTGTGTGTGAATGGTTGTTTGTCTATGTGTTGCCCTGAGATGGACTGGCGACCCGTTTAGGGTGTACCCCCACCTCTCGCCCTATGTGTGCTGGGATAGGTGCAGCAGACCCCCGTTACCCCAGATTCGGGAATAAGTGGGTAAGAAGATGAATGAATGAATGAATGAATGAATGAATGAATGAATGTTTATGTCACAATTCTATACTGCAACCTTACAAATCCAACACTCTCCAAAATGCCTACTTTGGATCCCAGCAACTATCAACTAGTAGAAGATCACCAACATCTTTTACTGCACTGCTTATAATCGACTGTCTGTTTATTTATGTCCCAAAATATGCTTCACCTATCCTTTTAAATTCATGGCAAATTCATGACAAATATTCTACTACTTCCTTGCTGACGAAACTCCAAACACCACTGGTTCTGCTTGGATCTCATTACGTTTGGCAGACATACCATAACTGGCAGTTCACCTGCTGAAACATAACCTTGATAGAAATCGAACCGCTGTTCTTCCCAGGTGAATTGCCTTTAGGTCAGGATATTGCGTTCTCCTTAGATTCCATTTTCAACCACTTCAGGGGTAATCGTGGTCTATCTTTGCCTTGCACATTGGTAATTTAACATAATCCTGTTGGTATGTCCTTTACTATTTATTTGTACCCACACAATTTGTGTAGTTTTTTGCTTTACCGATTTTAGTCTACTGCAACTCACTGCTAGCAGGTCAGTATCTGATTTAATACTGATGCTTGCCTACAAACCCAGAGAAGAGCAGCACCCTTTTATTTTCAAGTACTTATTACTGTATACACCGCACCAGTCTTTCTCAAATCCACAAGTACGCTTGATTGGTTGCATCATGTATTTGGGTTCAATTCAGGTCTGCATTAGGACTGTTATTTGTTCTGGAACCAGTGGTTTGAAATAAACTCACTGTCAGGGTCAGAACAGGTTAATCGTTGCCTGTCATTAAGTGGCAGATGAAGGCTTGTGTTTTTTTGTACTAGTACTATATTGAAAAATTACAAAACTGTTGTCACACTGACAAATACTATAAATATACATGTTTCAGTGTGTGTGTTGTATGTTATATTTTTTATATTTCGTATGGTCAATCATTATCTGCAGTCAAGAATAGTCTGGCTCACAGAAATGTCACAGAAAGGTTCTCATTTAGGTGAGTCTGTTTCAAGTCTAGGCACATTTTCCCTCTTTTTGATTGACAGGGTGTGGAATCTCTAGTGGTATATTGCTATCACTGACTATCTGCCCAATACATTTTTAGAAGTTGTTATTCTCACCATAGGTGTAAAGAGTAGTTATTTAAGTAACCATAGCAAGTGTGTCGTTTCATTCACTAACTTCTTTTCCTGCACTTACTGAGGACGTCAAGCTGTGAAAATTCCTGGCAATTAGCAGATTCTGAAATCCTTAAACCTGTGCCAGGTGTTCAAAGTCACGCTTTGATTTTAATATTGTTATATTTAATGTGACAAAACAATGAATTTGCACAGGTGTATTTTAGAGATATTTGTAAGTATACTTATGATTCTAGGTGATCCTTTGACTGATTTTCCACAGTTCCGTTTGTCCTCATCATCATCCAACTCGATTAAAGAAGAACGTACAGTTAGGTGTCCAGCTGTTGGTCTGATATTAAGGTTTTCCCATTCGTAGCAGGGAAAAGCAGAGAGATTTTTTTCTTACTGGTTCTTAGTTACTTTCTCTTAGTGATATTCTCTATAGGCTATGAAAGTAGGCATACTAATTATGCATTCAAGTGCTAATTTGAGGGTAGGATCTAGCATTCTCCGAAATGCACATTCATTATGTGCATAATTTACAATGAAATATGGGCCCAACTCATTAAATTTACATGTATACGAATTTCATTAAAATATTGAAAGAGGTTTTTGAAAGAGGTTGGAAAATGTTGCTCCAATGGTTAATTATGATAAGTATACAATTTTGGAACAGATATGATTTACTTGCTATAGTACGTGCGGCATGGATTTCTAGTGCATTCCAGGAACTGTTTACAAAATCATAGAGGTTATTATTCGTTTTAATTCTATTCTAAAAGTTTAATACAGTGTGTCATTAAATGTAAGCAGAAGATATGATTACACATAGCATATGGAAGGCTATTTTCATGGACTGTTTATAGTTAGCTAAGTAATAAAACATGACATATAGAAAAGAAAAAGTATGTTTTTTAATACCAGTAATAGTAACAGCTGATGCTCTATTGTACCCAGGAGAGTTATTTTCTGTTATTACTTATCTTATATATTAAACAGATCCCTCAACAACCTCTTTTTTGTCTCTCTACAGCTTCATAAGAAAATAAAAAGTTTTGAAGCTTGCCATGCTATAATGAATAATCCCCCTTTTTGTATGTATTGTATTGTAAACTGGCTGACAGTTATAAAGCTCTCATTCATACCTATTAGACAATATATACCCCATCGAGGATAAAACTATTTACTTCTATAATGAAATAAGTGGATAGACCAGCAAATGGTTTTTAACATACTGTATTAATGAGTATATTTTTTCTGCTTTAATATAATATCAAAACAAAAATGTATTTGAACATAACATTTACTTTGAGTTAAATTACTAGCCAAGGTTTTGTTGCAGAAAAAGAAATTACCTGCTTTGATGCAGGCTGTAATGCAGACTTTAATACAGGTCTACAGTTGCGTAGGCTGTCCTATTGACAGTTATTTATTCTTTCAATTAAAACAAGAGAAAATGTAGGGCATTACAGAGGAAAGAAAACACACACAAAGAAAGTAAACCTTATAAAGACTTCATAAATGACACATTGGAATGTGAATAACAAATTAAGAATGAAATAAAATTAGGGAAGGATCATGTCATGAAGCAGAGCACACCCAATATACATGCAGAATAAAAATAATTGGCACACCTATCAAGCCAACTTCTGTACTTGAAAGTGACTGTGAGCAATATAAATGTGCCATATAAATCCTGAGAAGACGTATTTACTGTTTATCGAATCAATCTTATTCCTATGGTCAATCATGCATCCATTCACATTCCAAAAAAGATGTTGAAATATTCACACTCATTGTAAGTATTTGGAATTGGTAAAGAAATAGGAATAACCATTTTCATTAAACCGGAGGTTAGGACAAACAAAAACTGTTAAAATGTACATAAGATGAAGGTGTGGATCAAGTCAAGGCAAACATCCTTACAACTAAGCTCCTGTTTATTAGATCCACAAGTACTGCTTGATTGGTTCCATCATGTATCTGGATTCAAATTTGGTCTACCTATAGACTTTCAATTGTTCAAATATCAAAAAGATTCCACTAAATATTTAAAAACACACAACCTATGGATCATTATAGCCTCCTCTGATGCGTATTAGTGAGACATTGAGAATTATGTTTCCTGACTGACCATATGACTGAACTCAGGTATGGGGATCTTTATGTTTGTACCTGTATGTGATTTTTAATTTTTATTGTTTTTGTTTGTGTGATTGCCTCTGATGAATTGGTCCACCAAGATTTAGTTTATAAGATCTATCTCATCCATCTGGTGCTTAAAAGTTTCTTTTAAATAATATATTTTTTTTTGCAGGAGCTAAACACACTACATTATCTTGCACAATATCGACATTCATAAGATTATTTATTCTTATTTTTGGAATAACATTGAAACATTTTTCCACTGGTCCAAAACTTAAGGTCAAAGCGTTAACACTTTTTTACAGTTTAGCTAAAAGACATGCCTAATTTCTACTCAGCTACTTGCAGCTGAATAAGCGAATTAGCCCAAATGTACTTGAGCTTTGAATTAGAAATTGTTCCAATTAGCCTGCATTTCTGGTTTTCCTAAAAGAGCGCTCATTGCCCGATACTGTCAGTTGGGAATGTGCGTATTATATTTGAATCGTTTTTTGGGGGAAAATTAAAAAAAAAAGTTTTTAGTTTCTTACGAGATACAGATGTCTTCTGTTTGGTTTTCCACACTAGCTCTCCACCAGCCCTGCCACTGTAGGCAAAAAAAATCTTATTTTTACTCTATAGTTCACCATGGAAGGATCAGCTTATAATTTGCATTCCTTTTTTTAATGTAAGAATATTAATTACCTTATTAATGGCTTGATATTACTGCATATAAAGCAGGGGTCAGTTTATGAAATCAAAATCCCAATCAAATCCCAATAAATACTATTAATACTCTTTCCCCTTAATACTCCATAAGGTGAGCTTTGCTTCTTTTAGACTTAATAATTTCAATAATTTTTTTAAATATTCTAGCTGAAATTTGCAATGAGTTGATAATTAATGAATGAAAAGCATGGCACAAAGGCCTGATCTTAACACAGATCAACCCGTTTGAGTTGAATTGGAATATGACTGCACCCCAGACTTCCTTACCTGACATTAGTGTCTGATCTCACTAATACTGTTAGAGCTGAATGGAGGAGACATCTCACAGTCAAGCTTCACATTAAACTGGAGCTTCATCCAATAGCAAAATGGGATTGCATCTGGAAATCACATAGGTTTGTGATGCTCAGGTGATCACAAACCTTTGGAAATATAGTGCATATTAGAGTCTATTACACAGAACATAACACAATTAATTCATTCATCTTCTTACCCGCTTATTCCCTAATTTGGTGTCATGGGGGTATGCTGCGCCCATCCCAGTGCACATAGGTGGGGGTACAACCTGGACGAGTTGCCAGTCCATCTCAGGGCAACACATAGACAAACAACCATTCACACACACATTCACTCAAATGGACAATTTAAAATCAGCAATCAACCGAATCTGCATGTTTTTGGATGTGGGAGGAAACCGGAGTACAAGGAGAAAACCCACACAAGCGCGGGGAGAACATGCAAATTCTGCACAGAAAGATCCCCAGCCCGAGATTCGCCACCGCGCCACCCTCAAAACACAATGAATCCTTTATTTGATTCATTTCTAAGTGGACATAGAAAGTGGACTCTTGAATTTCTTATGCACACAGCTTTTACACTTAACCTTTACACAGTATTTGGCAGATGCCCTTGTCCAGAACGAGTTACATTTATACAAATAAGCAATTAGGTCTTACTCCTGGTCCCAACAGTGGCATTTTGGCAGTCCAAAGGTCAATGTTAAATCAATATCTAGGTAAATACAAGATTTGAAAATAATTTGTAAAAGACAAAAATTCAAAATGTAGGGTATGTACAGTATCACTAAAATGCTTTGTTAAACGTTGATTGATCAGAAAATACAATTACTTCATCTCTGCTAAAGTTTGACTTATGAACTTTCCTTTATTCTGATTATGCCAGACACTTTGCTTTCTGTTTACTGCTGACTACATTTATGGCACCTGCATACATTTATGGCATAGTTGGAATTAATGAGAAGGGATTCAAGAGACTTGCTGTTTGGCATTAGGACCACTTTATATAAGATCATTCATTCATTCATTCATTCATTCATTCATTCATTCATTCATTCATTCGTCTTCTTACCTTCTTATTTCCTAATTCAGGAGCACAGGGATTTGCTGGAAGCTATAACAGCAAACATACATAGGGTGAGAGGCAGGGGTACAACCTGGGCAGGTTGCCAGTCCGTTGCAAGGCACACATAGATGAACAAAACCACTCAAACACACATTCACTTCTATAGGCAATTTGGTAACTAAAATAGAAATGCGTGACTGTATTATAAGTAAAGGATTGCCCCTTGTGTGATAACATTGAGACACTTTAATAGCTGTTAACAATCTTATACAGTATTGTCATTTAGCTATTGAATGCATTGTTAATTGCTTACTATTCTCTAACGTATATTTCGTGAACAAATATTTATGCAAATCAGTAAACACAGCAGACAAAACATTCACCTTGGGGATAACTGCATTTTTTTATTTTTCCAGGAATTGTGAAGGAAGGACCATTCGTTACAGGACATGCAGCAACACAGTGAGTTTATTTGAGACTTTTTAAAAGATATTGTTTATAGATATGTACACTAAATCTCTATATCATCAAATGTTGCCTGCTATAAAAGATATACTTACATTTTTTACTACAGAACAGTATGCCTCCTATAAGACCTTTAAGCTAACGTATAATATAAGCATCGATTATTTTTCCTGTCCATTAAAAAATGTGGTTTAACATATGGTAAAGTTCCTTGCTTTATTTCTTTCCAACATAAATTTAGATGGAAAACTTTTCCATCCCATGTATCTTATGTAGCCAGCCTCCATGTCTCCATCATCACACAAGAAGCCATCTGTCCTTTTTCCGTCCATTTTAATCAGCTGTCTTTTTTTTTTACCATTGAATTGCTTTTAAATGGTTTTGTGGTTGCCGGGTCAAAGCCAGTTACTGCATAATATTTAAACCTATGTTGTTAAAAACAATATCTAAAACGGATCTTTAAGTGTCAAACAGTATTAACAGCATTTTAGTGAGGTTAGGTCTGAGCTTAGTTCTTTAGGTGCATGACTGTTCTATTTCTTTTTCAGCTTCTTTAAATGCATGATTGAAGTTTCTTAGACCAGACAACCAGACCTTAACACTAAATATGTTAAATATGTCAAGAAATATGTTAAAAACGTCTCAGTTTATTGCTGATGAGTTGATCATTTATTTGGTTTAGAATATTAACTGATAATTTAGATAGTTATTGGCTTAGGGTTCGTATGTATGTATGTATGTATGTATGTATGTATGTATGTATGTATGTATGTATGTATGTATGTATGATCTATTATTTTTACATTTATAAAATCAAACATGGTTTTACATTTATTACACATGAACTGAAAATTTAAAAAAAAATTCTGTATAAAGTATCTGTTTATACTATCAGAATTCGTTTAGCACAAATTACTGTGTCAATGCGTCATATAATAGATGTGATCAAAGGTGTAATGGAAGCCCTGGTTGCTTTGATAACAGCCTTTAGCTCAACTGTATTAAAGGACCTGGTGTGTCATTGACTTCCTCTTGGCAATAACCCATAGATTCTCTATAGGGTGTAGGGCAGGTGAGTTAGCCCGCCAGTCAAGCACAGTAATACCACAGTCAGCAAACTAGTTTCGAGTAATTTTGACGCTGTCGGCAGAGGCCAAGTCAGCAGTTCAATCGCAAGCCAAGGATAGAAATATGAAGCGTTCTAAAATCTCTTGGTAGGCTATTCCTTTGACTCTGTACTTAATAAAACACTATAAACCAACACCAGCAGTTATACCACAACGTATAACTGACCGTAGACACTTGACACTAAACTTCAAGCAGCTAGTATATTGTGTTTTTCTCTGTAGTCTGTAAACTTGGTTTTATCTGTAAATAAAAACACTTTTCATCAGAACACTTAGTAATGGTTTGGTTCAGAAATGGCTTGACCCAGGAGTACAGCCTATTTCCAGGACATGTCTTTGTATAGTCTGCTCTTGAATCAGCTTTGTTGACAATCTTCTCAAGGCCATTCCTGTTGCTTGGACACCTTTTTCTACTACACGTTATCCTCCCAGTAACATGAGTATGCATTGATCCAGCACTCTTTGAACAGATTGCCTTTTCAGCAATGTTCTGTGTATCACCAAACTAATGGATGGGGACAGGGAGTGTCTTCTAGACAACTGTCAAAGTCAGCATAACCGTATTTGTTGTATGGTATCATGTTTGAAAAGTTATTATTAAAAATAATTGTGTGTTGGCGGTGCGATAGAACAGTCGCCTCACAACAAGAAGGTCCCGGGTTCCGTTCCCGGGCCACAAATCTTTCTGTGCTGAGTTTGCATGTTCTCCCCGTCCTTGTGTGGGTTTCCTCCCACAGTCCAAAAACATGCAGATTAGGTCGATTGGTGATTCTAAATTGCCCATAGGAGAGAATGTGTGCTTGTCTATGTGTTGCCCTGTGATGGACTGGCGGCTCGTCCAAGTTGTAGCCCTGTTTCTCACCCTATGTGAGCTGGGATAGGCACCAGCAGACCCCTGTGACACTGAATTAGGGAATAAACCTGAATAAATGAATGAATGAATTGTGTTTGTGTGTTTCTCTAATCAGGACTGCCCTTCTGAGTCAGGCGACTTTAGAGCTCAGCAGTGCTCCGCCCATAATGACATCAAATACCAGGGACAGACATACGAGTGGATTCCTGTGAGCTATGATCCGATCTCACCCTGTGCCCTCAAATGCCAGGCTCAAGGAAAGACTTTAGTCGTGGAACTAGCACCTAAAGTGCTGGATGGCACTCGATGTAAAGCTGATTCTCTGGATATGTGCATTAATGGCATATGTCAGGTAAGGTCATTCTAGATTATTGCTCTGAGGGTTCAAAAACACTTATCACGTTCAAAAACACGTATCAAAAGCTATAGTGATTATTTGGTTGGATAATATGTATATATTATATGGTGGGATAATACATACACTTACATATAATGTCACCTTAAAGCCTGTTCATACCTCTATAAGACCTTATATTTCATTATAAAAGGAAACCTGACAAATCTTAACCTTTTTTTAAACAGATTTTAAACAGATTTCATATATTTCAAAGAAAATTTCAAGTAGAAGTTCCACATTTATAAGAAATGTAATTAAATAAACAGATAAACGAAAAATGGGACCTGTCCAGGATGCACCTCTTACTTGTGCCCAATGTTCGGTGGGGTAAGATTTAGAAATCCCTAAATTAGGGAATAAGCATGTTAGAAAATGAATGAATAAATTAATTAATAAATACATTTAAAAAAAATTTGGTCTTACACACAAGATTATACACTATACTATACACCATATGTTTTTCTTTGAATATCCCAGAGCGCAGGATCAGCGATGGTGCATTATCCTTGGAGCAGATAAGGTTAAGGGTAGTAGTGAGGCTTGAACCCAGCACATGTTAGTCCATTTAGAGGTCGTTCTAATAATCTCAGATTATATCATATTTTAGTTTACTGATGGGCTATAACATCATACTAAATTTATAATGTTTTAAATTCTTTAATTTACTATATGATAAACTAAGACATTGACAATCTGGTTTTCAAATATGTGTGACTAAAATACAGTTTTGTATTGTTATTGTTGTAATTGTTATTAAAAATGTCTATAGGTGAAAGAAAGATGAATAGAAATAGGTGATTTACAAAATGCTTATAAAATGTGCCCGAACACTAATCTATAGTTTTAAATAATCAATTTTACAAAAATATAAATCTACAATATAATGCCACAATTATAAAACAAGATCAGTATTTTTGTAATTTGCTGACAAAGAGTGAGAGAGTTGCATAATATAATGGTGTAAATTGTTATGAAATGTGTAGCTCACAATCACTTATATGTTCAATGTATTTTTATGACAGAATTTTGATTAATAGACATTAATAACCTTCTAGTGCCTATTGATCAAAATGAATTGGCATTAATAACGTAATTCCATTTATTCAGGTGGTAACTTAATCATTAAAACATTAATACAAATTTTTAAGCCTTGTTGCTTTTTGCTCTTTCCTTTTCATTTGGCAGGAAGTGGGCTGTGATAGGCAGCTGGGCAGCAACACCAAACCGGATAACTGTGGAGTGTGTGGGGGAGATGGCTCGAGCTGTCGCCTGATCCGAGGCCAATCACAGATACATGTCTCATTAGATGAACGTATGTTCTCACACACACACTCAAGCATTTCATATGTTATTTATACTCTTTAGACTCCTGATTATTTACTTATTAACAGTTTTACAGACACACTCAACCTATAACTTGCTATGCACTCAGACTAAACCATTTAAAGTATGCTTTTCAGGCCCTCTTCAGTAATCATCTGGCTTTTCATTCAGGTATCCAATCAGCCTGTTATATTGCAGCAGCAACAATAGAGAAAGAAATCAGAATTGTAAAAATAGGTTTTGTGTAGTGTTTATTGGGACATTGATGTTTGTTAATATGCACAAATCACATGACTATACTATCACGAGATCATTGGCTATTTTTATAAAAACTGGTGCTTTTTTAATTTTAAGCTTGTAAATTTATCTGCTATAATATGCAAAATATTAAAATCTGTACTGCTGCCATATAATGGATGGTTCTGAACGGCCTGATCTACTCAAGCTTCCGGGCTTCTCCAGGTGTCTACTTTCACTATCACATAATGATAACCTAAAAGCCAAAAAAATTAAAACCTAAAAAAACTCACAGCCAACTTACAGACAAACTGTATTTATCAAGAAAGCAATGCAAATATCAAACTAGATATAACATAAGAAAACCTGGTGAGAAACACAGAAACAATGTACACGTCATAAATATTCAACACTTACAAACTTTTTTTTTAAAGATTTTATTTGGTTTCAGTAATTTTACGATCGATCCAGCAGTAAAGCTCCAGAGTTTCCTAAAAATTCTTTGTTATTTGAATTTTATAAAATGGTCACTTTACGCCTGGTTATGATTTTGTGGTAGTTAAGTAAAGTGTGCTTATTTTAATCAGGACCAGGGTCACGTATAAAAGGGCGATTTGAAAGACACAGAGGGTTTGCAAACATTCCAAAGTACATTCTTTGGGTTCTCTGGACTTTTGCAAGAATTGGCAGGTTTATTTGCATACTAGGTTTTATGGCTCAGACAGCCGTACATATTGTTGCACATGCTGGGAAAGGAGATACTATTGGGTACTTGTAAAGAATTATTGATTCCGTATGAGGCCACTAATGGGTTGCGTGTTGGAAAAAAACAATAATAATCCGATACACTCAATGAATTTCTTTCTTTCTTGGCCTCAGGGACGCTTGGATTTGTTCAGTAACTGTTAGATTTTTTTGTAGACATATTTGATCATTGTTTGATATTATTCGAATATTAGTCGTGACACTTATAGATTTAGCAAAATATTGGTAATGGAAAAACAGTGGGAAGCTTATTGTTTCATTTTTAAGACAATAGGATCTCAGGATGTTAAAGTATACAATATACCTATTAAGATGCTAGTACTGTTTAATTTATTGTGACTATTTGTGAGCAAATATTTTTTATCAGGAAAGTAAACATTAAACTCTCTTAACCTATTCACACCCAGTATTTGACAGCTCTGTCCATCCTCCATTTGATGCAGCAAAGTTGTTTTGTCCCCTTAGCAACAAAATACCCCCAAAGCATCCATGTTTAATGGTGGGAAAAGTGTTCTTGGGGTCATAGGCAGCAGTTCTTTCTCCTCCAAACACAGATTTGAGTTAAGGCCAAAGAGCCTAATTTTGTTCTCATCTGACCACAAAATTACCCAGTTCTTCTCAGAACCAGAGGGATCTTGTGGGCACTGCAGAGTTTTGGTCTTCCACTTTGTAGTGTGTTACCAATTGTTTTCTTAGAAACTATGGTTCTTGAAATACTGACATGATCTTGCATGGTGGCCCAGACTGAGGTAGATTAATAGTTATTTTGTGTTTCTTCCATTTTTGAATAATTATCATGATGGTCCTGTAGCTTAATTCAGCATTGTGTAGGTAACTTAATCTAAAAACCTAGCGCTCCATCTTTTAAATGGTGTCTAGCTAATGAGTCACTTCTTCTCATGATGACTTCCAGGTTTCCTATATGCACTTATGTAAGCCAGAGTAATCTGATAGATTCATTATCCTTTAACATATTGGCTGGCACGCAATATTAATAAGGCCTTCTTTAATAAGTGGGGGAAATAAATCATTCTTCCAGTTGGCTAAAAGATAATTACAGAACAACATTTACAGTACATTCATAATCAGTTATTTTTTTATTTCATTTTGACTTTTTGAACTTTTTTTATGTTTACATTTGTCAGTGTATTTGCCCATCTGATAAAACGTTAATATTGGCCGGCACTGGGACAGTGTGTTAAAGCCCACATGCACATGTAGTTGTTCTTTGCAACCCTGTTTTGATTCCCGGAAACCTTCTGGTCTCACCTCTCTCTTAGAGAGGGCGATCCAGTGAATCCAACACTGGTTTTGGATTAAAATGAATTTATAAAAAGTTACTTTTCTGTACATGTGTAGTTTAATTAATTTATGTTAATCAGTGCAATCGGGATATTATCTACAATATTATTATTCTAATGCTTAAAAAACTGCACATCCTATGTTTGTGTGTACAAGATTATTATACAACATAATCCTTCATTAGTTAACTTATAATTTATTTTTTTACATTTCGAGTAATTTTGAGTAATCACAAATGCTTTACTTTACTTGTAGATCATAATTATGTTATTATATAAACTCTTTGGACTAGTGGCATGGTAGCATAGTGGTTAGCATGGTTGCTCTTAGCAAGAAGGGGTCTTTCTGTGTTGAATTTGCATGTTCTCTCTGCGCATGTGTGGGTTTTCTCCAGGTGCTCTGGTTTCCTCTCTCAGTACAAAAACATGTGCATGAGGTTAATTGGTGATTCTAAATTGTTTACAGGAGTGAGTGTGTGTGTTTGGTTGTTCGCCTTTGTGTGAACCTCTGATGGAATGGCAACCTGTTCAGGGTGTACACCTGCCTTTCAGCTTAGTGCACTGGGACTGGCTCCAAAATTAGTGAATAAGCAGGTTAGAAGATAGATGAATGAATGAATGAATGAATGAATGAATGAATGAATGAATGAACGCTTTGAACCTGAAAAAAGAGCCTTAGTTCTGATTAAGATGCTTTCAAGATCCTGCATCTGAAACATAACTCTATAAGAAACTCTTAAGCAGCGAATGGTACACATTTTTATGGTATTTCATAGTTTACATGTGGTGGCTTAGTGTTTAAGGTGTTGGACTAATACCAGAAATATCGGGGTTCGATTCCTGACATCACAAAGCCATGACTGTGGCTCTCTGATTAAGGCCCTTAACGCCCAATTGTTCAGTTGTAAGTTGCTCTGCCAAAATGTATTTGTAATTTACATGCTCAAAACACATGTTTCAGCATAACCATTTGTGGTAAAATAGAACCGTGAGACAGTAGTACTAAAACTCTTACTTATTTTAGGTATTAGTGACCAGGACAATTTACTTTAAGTTTATTGTTTATTGAGTTGAAACCTGCTTCTATTTTTGTTTACCGTGACTGCATGTGTAACTGTAGCAATAGTCGGACTGTGTGACATTGCTGCCAATTTGGTTATAAATAGAGGGTGCAAGGTGCAATAAATTGTGAGCAAACAAGCTATTTGTGACAGTGAAGCAATGATTTGGGCAGTGACTCACACAACAACAATAAATATAGACTTATAACCAACATATCTACAAACACTGTACAACAGGAACTTTTGTTAGTGAAAAGTTTAATTATACTAAAGTATCCATTTCACCTGTTTGTATCTACATCCTTTATGCTTGACATTTTTTAAAAATAATTTTGTTTAAAACTATTGGCCAAAATTAAGTCCAAATAACCTAGGCGCCACATTAAACTGGCACGTTTCACAGCACGCTTCATTTGAAACTTACATTATATTTCCCACACCACTGACCAGGCCTCCAAACATTATTCCGTTATTATATGCTTTAAATTCCAGGACTTTCCAAAAGCGATTATATTCTGGGGCACCCAAGACTTTGGCTTAGTTCCACCTCTGGATGCAGAAACCTCTGCCAGACTGGGCATATGGCCCTTTCCTTCTTGTTAAAATGCATTAATAATGACGGTTCTCTCATGAAGCCCAAGTCCTCATATGAAAGGGGTTTTCCTCAATCATTCAGTAGGAGCTTACCGGACAAATACTGGATTGGATTTTAAGGAAAATGGCAGCTGTTCAAATCAAATCCCCTACGGTAAACAGATCATTTAGATTGGTATTAAAAATAACAGCTTCATAAGATATGTTGTGTCATGAAAATGAAACCTGAACCATTGGAGTCTTCAGAATTTCATGTTTAATAAATCAATCATTTATCTAATAACTTTTTAAAATGTATTAATAATAGTAAATGCAAAAATAATTTGCAGAGTTTGCATGGATCACAAAAAAAAATTGGTTTATTTGTATAGGCTTTTAAAAGATATTGCCTCAAAGTGTTGACAGAGAAAAAAATTCCCTAATTCAGGGTCACAGGGGTCAGCTGACACCCATCCCAGTACACATAGGGCAAGAGGCGGGGGTACACCCTGGACAGGTTGCCAGTCCATCTCAGAGCAACACAAACAAACAATCAAACACACATTTACTCCTATGGACAATTTAGAATCACCAATCGACCCAATCTGCATGCTTTTGGACTGTGGGAGGAAACCGGAGTACCCGGAGGAAACCCAAACTCTGCACAGAAACATGCAATCTCTGCACAGAAAGATCCCCGTCCCGGGAATCTAACTCGGGACCTTCTTGTTGTGAGGTGACCGTGCTATCCACAATGCCACCACACCGCCCAAGACTGAAACTAAGCGACTAAAATTAGCATATCCTGCTTATTCATCATTCAGTTACACATCATTCAGTTAAAATTTATGTTTTATTTCACTCACCAACTCGCTTATTTGAATATTGACTGATTCTCTCCCTTATTTACTCACTCATTCACTTATTCTTAAACACTCTATTGCAGGGCCACACATACTATAGATGAAATACCACACACACACACACACACACACACACACACACACACACACACACACACACACACACACACACACACACACA
>JAOTRA010000003.1:5167828-5178948 GCA_026260255.1 Pseudolaguvia tuberculata | reverse complement strand
TCCATTATTGTGTTTTTAAATGGAATTTCAATTTTGCATGTGTGCAATATTAAGTTATATTTAAGTTATATGTTATTATGTATAGTTTAGTATTGAACTTTTCTTGTTCCATAGTCAGTTTTTAAGCAAAACTTCTTTGGGTCCATAAGATTCATTGTTATATCTGAAGGAAGATTTTTTTTTTCAATCAATATCGATGTTGGCCCGCAACTTTGTTCCAGTTTGCAATTTTGGCCCCACTGTGTATTTGAATTTGACATCTCTGGTTTACAGCATTTGGCCGACACCCTCATCTAGAGCAACTTACATTTATCTCTATTACACAACTGGGGTTAAGGGCGTTGCTCAGGGCCCAAGCATTGGCAAACTGGTGACGCTGGGAATCAAACCCTGATCTTCCTATTATCAGTCCAAAAAACCCATTTCCATGATGAATTTAATTTAACCTACATTAAAATAGTTTTTGGATAGGTCTGTTTGAGTACATTATAATTTAGCACTGATATCATTCAAATTAATAAAATACTAAATAAAATAACGTTTGAAAATAACTATAAAAATCAATTCAGGTTTGGTTGAAAATGTCAAATATTTGTTAATGGTTCCAAGGGACCTTAGATATAACCCAAAACCTCTGCATTGTTTTTTTTTCTGCAGTTTAGTAAATGTCCTCTAGATGGTGGTCTTATCAAACGTTTTCTTCTTAGCAGTTCCACTTTTCTTTCCTGGACATGTTTTTGTTCTACAGTAATTTTGCCTCTATAATGAGTGTAATTACAAATGGTCTGATATTGCTGCCTACCAATGAAAGCATAATAATAATGTTTACAATTCAACTGCTCCTGTCCAATTTTTTATTTAAAAAAAGTTGTATAGTGGATGGATTGGCTGTTAAACTAACACTCTTCAGCTATAAAGGCTGCAGGTATAATGGAATTGTCACTATGAATGCATGAATGTGTTCAGTATATGGTGATAAAGTAGGCATAAAGCTGAGCAAGCTGTGCTTTTCCTAGTAAACCGATTGCTCCACTAAATGTTAGTATTGAGCCAACGTTTACCAAGAACAGATTATAAATGGGTCATTTATGTTTATGTATCCTACGGCAATTAAATAAACGTCTATAGCATTTTAAGCAAGCATTTGCAAACTTGCATTAGCAGTAAGTGAAAAGGGTACAGTGACCATCTGTTAGCTGCTGCAAAGCCAATAGATAACATGCAGCAAGGTGTTTGCACGTCCAAGCACCATAGGAAAAGTTTAGAACTGGACTTGGTTCTATACAGGAAGAGTAAAGCTAATCAAGCAGTGTTATGTGAAGATGAAAGTAATTTGGGCCAAGTAGGATCTGTTCTTGGTTTGTAACATTTTTTTATTAATCCTTGATCAATATTTCAATCAACCAGTCATAACCATTGTGTGTCAACCAAACCAGCTATAATACTTATAACATATTTTACATTACTTGCTGTATGCAACAATTGTATGGATGTGCAGCGTGGTGTGGTGGCGTAGTGGTTAGCACGGCGGCTTGAACCCACGAGTTCAATTTCCAGACAAGGGCTCTTTTTCTGTGTAGTTTGCATGTTCTTTCTGTGCATTTGTGGGTTTTCTCCGGTTTCCTCACACATTCCAACAGCATGTACATTATGTTGATTGGTGATTCTAAATTGCCCATGGGAGTGAGTGTGTGTGCAAATTCAGGAATTTGCTTTTACTACATTTATGATTATAAAAATCTGCTTTGTTACTGTTACGTTTCAGAAGGCTGTGATTTAAATTAAATATTCATAATCCTGTTTTACGGTCCTATTCGTGCATTAAAAATTGTTTATGATTCACTTTCCAAATTTATTAATATTAATATCCTAATTTATTCTAATATCATTTTATCTAATGTTAATTCCGGAACTATAATTGTCAATACAATTTTCCAGAATCAATGAATTTACAAACAAAATGAATAAAATGTACGTAGGGGTGTTTGATGAGTGCACACTGATGACATCCGGGGGCTGTGATTGGTTGATTGAAATGTTGATTCAGGATCAACAAAGGATGTTAACCAGGATCATATCCTACTTGGCAAAGTCACTTGCACCATGATACAAAGCGCTTTTATTCGTCATACATGATGGGATGCAGATGTTGTAATGTCACAGATGTACACTGCTAAATGTTATATACAAAAGCAAACTTTCCATCCAGAATGTTTCATTTTACCGGCACTAGAACTGGTCTGTTGTCAATTGGAAAGCTAGTGTTAACCACAAAGAAATGTTATTACTTGGCCATCCACACCTACTGATGATGTCATAGTACAGTAACAGAAGGCTTGCAGTAATGCAATTACAGAAAGTGAGAAATTACCCTAGAACAATGTGGTCAGAAATACCTCATTTGCAGATATGTTTTTCATGTCTTTCCGCTATCTGCCTTTTGTAACACGGCCTAATTACATTTACACTTATAACATTTGGCAGGCGCTTTTATCCAAAGCAACTTACATTTGATCTCTATTGTACAACTGAGCAATTGTGGGTTAAGAACCTTGCTCAAGAGCACAAAGTGGTTGCTTGATGGAGGTTGGAATCGAACCCCTGTCTTTCTGGTGTTAACCCAACACTAAGCCACCACATCCCACTTATGACTGTAAAGCTGTAAAGTTTGATCATGTAGTGTTTAAGCTTTTTGGCATTTTATACTTTTTGATTTTATTAAACTTCAACAAACAGGGATGCGAGTAGAAAATGCTTTTATCTGGTAACAAAATCAGAAACCTGTACAACTTTGTGAGATGAGATGAGATGAGATGAGATGAGATGAGATGAGGCGAGACAAGATAAGATGGAACATTATTATTCCAGAGAAGTTTCTTTTACCCGAGACACATAAATAAATGAAACTGAAAAAGTAATCCTTCGTAATTTGAAACTGTTTCCTAAACAAAATGTCACATGTTTGCCCATTGCTTTAGCGTGATAGAAATGTTGTCATTCAACGGTATCCTTATAAAAAGCATTTGAACCACGTCTCAGATAGATAATAACGTTAAAGACTTTTAATACATAAACATTATTGCAAAGCCAGTCCTAAGCTAATGACTCACCTAAAAGTGCAGCTCTTTACAGTAAATGTACAGGTATCATCCAGTCTGCCAAGAAAGGCTTTTATTTTAGCCTCCAGTAATGAAATATTTATTAAAAGCTTTCCCATCATTCCTCACCTACAAGTTTACGTGTCTGCAAAGTGTGCTCGTATTGATGGGCCTGAATAGCAGGCTGGACCTGCAGGATTTCTCCAACAGCTACAACCATCTGAAATAACAGTTCTTCAATTTATCTTAATATTTTTTTACATTCTGTTGTATCAAGAGTTTAGTGATAGACAATGCTTTTTCCCCAGTACATGCCTTGTTTACCAGAGCCGCTATTTATGGTTTATTCTGTTAACAAGCTTCCATTCAGAATACTGTTGGGACAATTTGCTGCTTTTCTTTCCTTTCATGGGATTTTTCCCTTTTTTTAGTCCTGGAAAGATGAACTGCATCACTTGATGTGCGAGTTATAAGATTGTGTAAGTACGTGTAACTGAGCTTTTCTGTAGCGACTCACTGTAGTTTCACTACCTGAAATGGAAACAAAGCAAAATGCCATTAACATTAGGCAGTAGATACTGTAAGCTTGCGGTTAGTCAGTGTTGTCATTTTTAAGTATACATATTTATAAGATAATTATTTAAAGTATTAAAAAAAAATCATGATTATATCATAAGTGGGGCGGAGTGGTTAGCACGGTCGCCTCACAACAAGAAGGTCCTGGGTTTGATTCCTGGGCCGGGGATCTTTCTGTGCAGAGTTTGTATGTTCTTCCCACGCTTGCGTTGGTTTCCTCTGGGTGCTCCGGTTTCCTCCCACAGTTCAAAAACATGTGCATTAGGCATTGTGGAAAAAAAAAATCATCCCCACTACAACACTAATGTACGCTTGAAGTATACTTAAAAGTTTCAATTGTCAATGAACGAGGTTGTGAACAAGTTTATCCGTTTTATTAGTAATCCATATGAAGACATTTTAATTGTGTTATGAGCATAGATTGTGTTCATCAGAATGAGCTGATAAATTAAGAGATTGAGTGCTGTGCTATGTGGTAACTTAGCATGACTAAAGGAAGAAATACCCAGGCTCACTTTCTTTAACCCCAAATTAGGGAATAAACAGGTTAGAAGATAAATGAATGAATAAATGGACCATCCATCCATTTTGTGCATATTTACATACTTGTATTATTTGGCCAAATACTTCTTCAAAGCTAACTTTTACTAACACATGCTACTCACCAGCTGTAAGCCATAATTATGGTGTATTTTTTTCTTGTAAAGACCATTGCGGCTAAAACTAATTCAGATTCCAAATACTTTGCCGTGTTTCAGACTTTAAAAGCATAGAAACCAAAGGACACAACTTTAAGCACTTATGAGTGTAATAGCTGTTCTGTATGTCATTTGAAGATGAAAAGCACTTGATTGCACTTTATCCAGCTCCCAAAAGTCACAGTTCAGTACACATGTAGCTGCTAGCTGTGTTTTATGAAACAGTGGAAGGAATATTTGCAGTACTTTTTAAGCTTGGCTTGTTGAGATCACTAATACTTTTGAAAATGAACGTGTCATTACTTGACAAATGCCCATTTTGTTCTTCCAGCATCAGTCAGTTTGCACAGATCTACAGCCAGAAGATGGGAATTCGCTTCCAGCTTTTACAGAAGACCCTGTGGGGGGATTACTTCCTGAATGCCAAGGCCAAAAAGATCATGAAGGGTGCGCAGGTAAAGTGGAGATACTTTAAAATGGATTCATTGTGTAGGATGGTTTTTTGCCTTGGTAACACCTAGTTACAACTTGGCAGTTACCTTTCAGTTAAGACATTAATAAAGAAATGTTGGACTATAAAAAAGAAAATCTTTATTGGCATCTATTTACTATGAACCCTCACAAGTGTCGCTTTAACACACTTCAGTCTAATGGAAAACTCTTGCTACTTCATTTTGGAAGGCCTTTGTGTGTTTTCTATTGTTTGAGTGAAAACTATTACATGCCATTTACTAGTCACAAAAGCCAATCTGAATGTTGCAATTTGTTGCCAAAAAGCTTGACTTTTTCCAAAACATGTGACCATTTAAAATTAAATGTTTTTAAAGGCTGCCAAATTGGCATAATAGCTTGGAAGACATTAAATCCCATGTTGTTAGAATTGTATTTTAAATGAAGAATTTGTGCCTGTGATTTGTATTGTGCCAGATACTAAGGTCATGAACTCACAAAACACTTGGATAGAAAACAACGCTACGCTGACTCTTATCACATTTTAATTGACAATTTTCAGTACACAAAGTCTCCGTTAGCAATGTGAGAATGACTATTGCAAAATGAATGCTGACAACCGCAAGCCTGCCACACTGGAAACTCTCGTTCTGCAAAATTATCTACAGATACAAAAACGAGTAATTATAATACAAGTAATTTGATAAGATGCTAAAACGCAATAGTGAGCATGAAGGATTTGCCTTAATGTTAGCAATTATTAACTTATCCTCTAGCAAACCCTCAAGACCAGAAAATATGGCAATATATAACCTGAGAACTATAACAATAATGGCCAAAAAATACAGACATCGATATAAGGTTTACCAAGAAAACAATATGTGCCAGAACAATATGTGTTTAGCAAATGACTAACAAAGAATTTCTTTAAAATTATAATAAACATAATAATAAAATAATAATAGTATTCATTAATAATTGTAATAGTAAAAATAATAGTATTCATTTCTTCTTATATATTTTGATTCGGTCAAGTTTATTTTTATTAATTTTTATATATTGTTAGTAAAAAAAAATATAGTGTGTTGAATTTAAGCGCATATCGCTGATCATCTATGTGTGTGTATATTGGTGAGATAAGTGGTCTAAAGCATGTTGTGACAGTAACAACCCTCTGTTTCGCCATCCTGCTCTTCAAGTACCATTTAGGCTGTCCACTCATCTCGCAGTCCAGACTCGGTTATGCTAATGGACAGCACTTTTCCTCCTAAAACTGCACTGTAGTCTCAAGAGGACATACACACACACATACTCGGACAAGAGGTCTCATTAGCATCCAGCTCAAGTCATAGGGCTAAATGAAGCCGAGATAATAGACCTGGACACAGATCACCACTTAGCTGAGCATCTGCACTAAATCCAATAATGACATTCATGGCATATTTTTCCATCGTTCTTTTAAATCATTTATGTTGGAGGGCCTTTTAAATGGTGTTTTACATTGGTATTCAATACAAGGAATGGTCTAAAAATGAGTTTTATGGGAGAAGGACATAGGTAAAAGTGATCTATACTTTTGCTAGTTATTGTAGCACAGTTATTGATGCTTTCTGTCAGTGCTGGTTTAATTTATTGTCTTTTCTACAGTAACCGCATGCACAGGCAGTTGAATAACTGACACACCATTGCATACATTAAATCTCTATACTCACTTATAGAATGGGACTTTTGTAGAATCTGTGTTTTCATTACTATAGACTGTACGACTCGGCTGCAACATGAGTAATGCTTCCTGTGAAAACATGAGAAATGGCTGAAACATATCAATAGGATCACACTACTTACCTTATTGACTGTAAATCTAAAGTGAGTGGATGCTTTAATCGGTCATACAGTAATACAAAGAGAACAAAATAATTGCCAAGACTAATCAGTCTGCTGCCTGTTTTCCCAGACCGATCTATTAGTCTGATCATTCTGCTCCGACGGCCACATGTGGTTTTCTCTATCATTATGCAGAGGAGCGTGTGACCTCCAGACAAACGCATTGATCCCAAGGGCGGCTCTTTTAATTCATTCAGACGGCAAGGGACTCTGATCTTATTGAACCTCCGAAAGTCACATTTGAAGCTGAATTTGCATTATTGAACTACAGCAGTTAGAGTCAGAAGAAGGCGCATAAAGGAAACACCTTGTTGATAAGAGAGGTGAGAGGAGGAGAGCCAAGCCGGCCTGAGTTGAGCAAATAGCTACAGTAACTCAAATCACTTTAGAAACCGAACTGAAAAGAGTATGCTTATTTAAAGCATAAAAACAAGATAGCTTATTCAAAAAGCACTAAAAGTTATAATGCTCTGTAACACAAAACGCAATTTATAATAACTAAGTACATATTCAAAAAGTGACTGGATTAAAAGTGAAAGTCCTATTAAGTCCAGTTTAATTGGCTATTGTTGTAAAATAAATAATAAATAAATTCCAGTGGTGGCTAAAAAGGTTAAGGCACTGAGTAGTTGATCGGATGACCAGGATGTCCTGGGTTCAAGCCTCACCACTGCTAAGTCTGCCATTGTTGGGTTCTAGAGCCTAAGGCCCAAGACCCTTAACCCTTCTTGCTCCAAGGGCACTGCATAATAGCTGACCCTCTGCTCTGATTGCAATCAGAGCTGAGATATGCAAAGAAAATATTTCACTTGATGTTGTACGGTTTATAGTCATGTATGTGATTAAATAAAAAGAGAGTTAGTGGTTTCCAGCCCAAAACCCTGTACGTTTATTAAACTTGAAAGAAGCGGTAGTCATATTCTATTGGATTCTTTCTGGTGTCATCATTTGCTCTTAATAACTTTTTATAAAATGTACATACACAAAACTGCTAAACTGATCCCAACAATTTTTATCAAACTGGAAATCAGAACAAAATGTGCAGATGTCTACAAATAAATACAGTGACGGGCAGGTAGGAAAACCCATCGTAATGTTTAGATGTATAGATTTTCTTGATCCAATGTTAATACATTCGGAAAAAAGTGACATGTTAATACATTCAGGCATCGGGATGTAAAGAGACATTTAATCAGTAAAGAAAATGTAGGGACAGGGCAACAGCAAATGCAATACATCTGTCTAATATTTAAATAAAAATAATCTGATGAATACATCTGTAAATGTGTCTGTCTGTCTGTCTGTCTGTCTGTCTGTGGAATGAACTTTTGATGAGCTTCAATATCACATTTCTTTGTTGAACCATGGATGAATTTTTTAGTTGCCACCGTTTAGATTCTTGTGACTCGTGTATATAATTGTATGTCTTTGTCTGCCCCCCCCTGTCCAGGCTAAAGGAAAAAAGCCACTTTTTGTCCAGCTGGTTTTGGACAATATTTGGAGTTTGTATGATGCTGTGGTCATCAAACGGTAAGAAACAAACACAGCACTGTTTTTTACAATTTGTGTAATCTAAACTAAAAAAGATGCAAGTGCTTATAATGTTTATTGCTTGTTATATATCTGTATATTTATTCTAAATATTATGCAAAAGGCCTTGGCCATCTACTTTCATCTGCCTGTCTGTCTTTTGATCCATTAATATATTTATATTTCTGTTTGCTGTCAGACTGGCTGTCCTAGTTGTAACCATTATTACTGTAAATCCTGTTTACCACAGAGACAAAGAGAAGGTGGAGAAGATGGTGACCTCCTTAGGGTTGAAAGTTGTAAGTCGTGATCTTCGACACTCTGACCCAAAAGTTCTCCTTAGCGCCATCTGCAGTCAGTGGTTGCCGGTGTCTCAGGCGGTGCTTTGTATCCTTTTCGATGGCACTGGCGCAGATAAACAGTTTTTTTTCTATCATTACTAATCCTACCAGTGGGGGAAGTGGTGAGTTTTAATGATAATTATAATAATGATGAGCTTTTTTGCTTTTTTTTTTTTCCCAAGGGATCTGGTGTGTAACAATGTCTGTTAAATAAAAACAAATGATGAATAGAAAAC
The DNA here is from genome assembly GCA_026260255.1 of Pseudolaguvia tuberculata. Lineage (NCBI taxonomy): Eukaryota > Metazoa > Chordata > Actinopteri > Siluriformes > Sisoridae > Pseudolaguvia > Pseudolaguvia tuberculata. Next base: position 5,170,135 of record JAOTRA010000003.1, on the reverse strand, counting down.
AATAAAGGTAAAGAGTTTAAAAGAGAAGATATAGGATGGAAGGCAAGGCGAAAGAAAGAAAGAAAGAAAGAAAGAAAGAAAGAAAGAAAGAATGAAAGAAAAAGAGACTGAAGATCATATTACTAGATAAACTTTACTGGAGTGTTTGCTTGGGGAAACACTTTGAAATGAAAAGAGAAACATGGTATGAATTTACGAATGGTCGGAAAGAAATTCTCTAAAATATGAAGTAACAGAATTTTGAATGGTTCTGCGGTATATTTTTCAGCCTCTCTCTCCACTCTGGCAGCTGAAAGGAGGCATTTTATTCCACATGGTGTATAATGTATAGCTTTACTGTCTAAAGAGGTGTCACGACTAACAGGTGCTCTGTGCACTGTATACCACCAGACCTGCTTCACCATTCCATATTGCGTTTCGCTATACCATAGTGTATATTTTTTTTAACCACATGACTCAGCGATGGTTTGTGAGAAGTTGCCGGCTCCCACTGAAATGAGCTCTGAGAGGGTGGAAAAGCTGATGAGTGTAGGAATGCGCAGATTCGACTCCCTGCCTGAAAAAACACAGCAGCTAAAAAAAGGTAAATGATCACAAAGCAGATGAAAGGGAACACATGTGGATCAGTTTAGTCCCTGACAGATGAACAGGATAGGAAGGGGAAAAGTAAGTTTTGATGGCATAATCAAATAAATGTACATGGAAGTGAATATTTGCTATTGTGGCGTACAGCTAATACTCTTATGCATTGGAGGAGGGAGAAGAGGGCCGTCCACCATTTTGATACTCACACATGAGTAGGACGTCACAGTAGTAGAAAATTCAATACTGTTTAATTTGAGGATAAAAAAAAGTACAATTTTCCTACAAGGAATTATATGACTATTCTTTAAGTACATGAAATACATTTTCCTTTATTAACCATTCGCCTCTCACACTGTTTCATGGAATGGAGTAATAGGACATCTGGGATTTTTGGCATACTGCAATTTGTATACTACTGTAAAAATTCGGGATATAGTATTCAGCCAAATAGGAGGTTTGTACTATAGGATGGAACCAATGGATGTCTACATGCACACCATTTAATAGAAAGACAAAAAAAGAAAAAATGGCTTCAATGAGACCAAATTCCAGGTAAACAAACAAACAAACAAAAATGAGATCAGTTGAAAAGAAAGAAGAAAAACAAAGGAACATCAGAAGATAATAACAATAAAAACTTGGATAAGAGAAGTATGTTTGAACTGGTCTACATTGCTTTTCAGACTAAGTTCTCTTACTGTTATGTGACAATCACCGTGTAATAATTAAGTAATGTGTATTTAACACATTTATTATTTCCTACTGCTTTACACGTCCTCCTCCAACTTTCCCGTACTGTTTATCATCACATCGTATCGCGATCACTACATACTAATACCACTTCCACTTACTTATTTTACTACAGTTACTTTTGTTGGATTCTCAGAACTAGTTAAAAGCTAGTTTGCAGGAATAACCTTCATCACTCATAGTCTCATTTTTCATGTTTGCTCTTTGCCAGTAACTTCTCTCAAAGGCATTTTGTTTCAGGACATCAGTTACTCATAGTGTAAATGTAAGTCTGATGTAAAGCAGGTGCTTAACTGGAACTGATTTTCCCCAGACAGTAATATGTCTCGTTGCGTGGAGTCTGGATGCTGCGTTTACGGTCACATTATTTTTTTATGATGATATTTTTTTAACATCTTGCGCATCCAAATTTTTTATCGTAGTCTTTGCTTTTTTTTTGGCACACATGATTGGTGTGAATTGATTCCGCTCATGCACATGTCCTCAGTGATTAGACTTATGTTGTGTTCTTCTTTTATGTTGCCGTCAGTCACCGTCCGTCATGTCTGTGCGAAAATTCTTTAATGGATGGAAAATTATAATGACATCCAGAGGTTCTAAGGGTTGTTTATCTGTCTGAGGAATATATGCAGGAAATCTGATCAGGTCATGGCTGTAAATGATTGATTGATTGATTGATTGCTGTTGGAGCAACTTGGTTTCTTTTTTGGGCGGCGCGTGGTGTAGTAGATGGCACGGTCGCCTCACAATAAGAAGGTCCCAGGCCGGGGATCTTTCTGTGTTGATTTTGCATATTCTCCCTGCTCTTGCGTGGGTTTCCTCCAGTTTCCTCCCACAGTCTAAAAACATTAAAAACATGCAGATTAGGTCAATTGGTGATTCTAAATTGTCCATAGGAGGGTGTGTGTGTGTGTGTGTGTGTGTGTGTGTGTGTGTGTGTGTGTGTGTGTGTGTGTGTGTGTGTGTGTGTGT
>JAOTRA010000003.1:5144505-5158533 GCA_026260255.1 Pseudolaguvia tuberculata | reverse complement strand
GTGTGTGTGTGTGTGTGTGTGTGTGTGTGTGTGTGTGTGTGTGTGTGTGTGTGTGTGTGTGTGTGTGTACAGGTGTTCTTCTTAGACACTATGCTGATTCAGATTAATGAGAAAGTCTTATCCTGCTCTAACCTTTGAAAGTCAGTTGGAGACAAGCACCTGTTTATTTCCTGTATTAGTTCAGAAGGTTTATTAGTTGTGATTCCAGTAACATCCTTATTTTATCCAGATCCACACGAGTGGCTTCAGTAAATTCTTTAAACCGGTAGTCTGTCTTCCAACTCAAGCTCTAGTTTCTCTTCATGTTTTTTCAGTTCACATTGTCATGTGTACAAGAGGTTGGCACTTGAGACACACTTTAGAAATTAAAATAAGTGTGCATTACTGGATTAAGGTATTGAAGCGAAACGTTCATCTTGTAGTGTAATTATTTGCTTAAATCCATGTTTTTACAAAAAGTTAACCAGGAACATGCCACTTTCACACTTTCTCTTACTGGCCTCAATACAACTCATGTTATTCTGTGAGTGAGGTGTGAAATAAGAAATTCCTCTGCCCTGAAAAACGGAACAGTTAAAAGTAAAAGTGTTTTTGATTATTAGATTAAATTGCCTTGATTATCACTGTCGCATAGCGGTTACCACGGTCGCCTCGTAACAAGATGGTCCCGGGTTTGATTCCCGGGCTGGGTATCTTTCTGTGTGGAGTTTGCATGTTCTCCCTGGGCTTGCGGGTACTCCGGTTTCCTCCTACAGTCCAAAAAACATGCACATTAGGTTTTGGTGATTCTAAATTAACCATAGGTGTGAACATGTATGTGAGTGGTTGTGCGTCTATGTGCCAGGGCGTACCTCTTCCTCTCGTCCTGTTTGTGCTGGGATATGCATGCAGCATGTCCCACGTGACCCCTAATTAGGGAATAAGCGGGTTAGAAGATGAATGAATGAATGAATGAATGAATGAATGAATGAATGAATGAATGAAAGGAATGGTTCATGCAAAAATGAAACTTAAGTCATTTAAATACTCTTGAATTATTTCAAACCTCTAAGATGAACTTTCATTTCAGAACCCAATGTAAATCACAGTAAGAAGGTCCCGGGTTCGATTGCAAGGGCTTTCTCTGTTTACTCCACCCATAGTCCAAAACCATGTACATTAGGTTGACTGGTGATTCTAAATTGCCCATAGGATTGTGTGCGTGGTTGTTTGTTTGAGTGGCTCTGCGATGGACGGGTGAACTGTCTGGGATATACCTCTGCCTTTCAGCCTATGTGCACTGGGATAGACTCCAGCAGACTCCTGTGACCCTAAAATATGGAGGTGGGTTAGAAGATGAATGAATGAATGAATGAATGAATGAATGAATGAATGAATGAATGAATGTGTTCAGATATGTTCAAACCGAATGTGTAACAAATGTTTGCAGAATTTATCTTGCTGTTTACTTGCACATGTATCTATTTGCATAGACTCTTATCTGTTTGGCATTTAATTACACACAGTGTGTTTTTTTTGTTTTTTTTTGTATTTATTTTTTTTGCATTTTTATTCTTAGGATTTGTGGTTTTCTGCTGTCTTGTGTAATTGCGTGTTTTGTGTAGCATCAGGGGGTCTTTGGAGAAACATTCTTCACACTGTTTCACTGTGTATCATATCTGTTATTGATCTTGAACCTGCGCTTAAGGAAATCTGAGGGCTTTCTAACAATCTCATAGAGCAAGGTAGCTCCCACATTCAACCCCGGGAAAAGTACCAAGATGATCGACATGTCACTAGTTCAACTGTAATATCACAATGCTATGTTTTTATAACTGCAGTCCTACAAAGCTATGTATTATTTTGCACAACGAAAACCAAAGAAACCACTTTATTCCGCATTATCCTGTTTACTGCATCACATTTCTTCTACACACATTCATGACATGATGTGTTCAATGTCATTACGCTGGAACTGAAGCGATAGTACTAATCCAAATGCGTTGAATAGATGCATTGTTCATATTTTGTATACACTGTGCATATTTATTTCAGAATGCACAATTTAAGCAAGGCCTGTAAACAAGTCTTACACTTCAGCTGCCGGATTTAATGACCTTGAACACATACAGTTTTAAACATGGTATAGTGCAGGGGTGGCCAACCCGCGGCTTCCGAGCTGCATGCGGCTCTTTGCCTGGTTTCATGCGGGTCTTGAGTTCATATCGAAGTTTGTGTTTTTTTAATGTGCACATTCGCTTCGCATTTATTTTCGATGGGGTGGGTCATGTTCATGTGTATGATGTGGCTCTTGGCGGTACCACAGTAAAAAATGTGGCTCTTGGTCTCTGACCGGTTGGCCACCCCTGGTATAGTGCATAATATTACAGTTCAATCACTGTTGTTACTTTGTCAGGCTACTTTGTCAATCATCATGGTTTCTAGACCTCAAACATGATGGTTACCTTTGCTGTCTATAGGAGAGTCAAAGAGCCCTCATATTTTATCAAAAATATCATCAGTTGTGTTTTAATGATGAAAGAAGAAGTATACACAAATTAACTTGTGGTATGCTTGTTTCCTCTGATTGATGTAGTTAATGCAGTGATGTGGGATGGACAAGTTTCTTTTTGTACATATCCTGCATGTAAACATTTTATATTACATTTATAGCATTTGGCAGACGCTCTTATCCAGAGTGACTTACATTTGATCTTTTTTTAACAACGGCCGCATAGTGTTTGATTGGTAACCCCTGTCTTTCTGATATCAATCCAACACCTTAACCACAAGGCCACCACTTCCTTTCCAGGACACTGGCAGTGGTGGGATGTGAACCCATACCTCAGAGAAGACTGGAGCCTTAATCCATTGCCTAGACCACTTGGCCATGCTACCCTCGTAAAATATTTATGAGGTGAATAAGGTAGCCAAAGCTTGATCCACAGGTTTGTAGAGACATTATCCAGTTAGACAGCTAGTTTTGAAGGTGTTCATTCTTCCAACAGACGGCAGCAGATGATTAAGTTCTCAAAAACACAAATACTGTAAGCGCACCCCCATCTATATTCTTTGTTACTAAATATAATGTCAATATTCTAAGGATTTGCTATTCATGGTTTCTCTCATGTTTGTAGAATGTGGTTTGGGATTCATCCCAAAATTTCTGCGGTAAGAAGATAGGAAAGAATAGAAATCTTTAATCCTTACATCCAGCAGCTTTAATTCCATAATTCCAACTCAAAAGATCCAGTGTTTCCGTAACAGGTTTGTATTCTTAACTCTAGGGAGTCTTTATATTTTTCCTCAGACAGGTTTTATTTTTACTTTCTTTGTATAGCATTTCAGAGTCACACGCATCTCGGTTTCTGCTGATCGTTTTTAAAGGCGGTTGTGTCATCTGCATTTTACACATCCATCATAAAAGACTATTTAAATAGTAAAATACCTTAAAAATAACTGATTAATAAATGTATGAAATTTAAATTTTATGTCGCATACATACATACATGCATACAATACTGAAATTCTGTGTGACATAGAAATGCAAAAATAAAAAATAAAAATCCGTAATTGAACTAGGTTGGGCTCTAGCAGACCCCGGTGACTCCGAATTAAAGAATAAGTGGGTTAGAAGATGATTCATTAATCTTCTCACCCGCTTATTCCTGAATTCGGGGTCACGGGGGTCTGCTGCGCCTATCCCAGCACACATATAGGGCAAGAGGCGGGGGTACACCTTGGACGGGTCTCCAGTCCATTTCAGGGCAACACATAGACAACCATTCACACACATTCACTCCTATGGACAATTTAGAATCACCAATCAATCTAATCTGCATGTTTTTGGAGTGTGGGTGGAAACCGGGGCATCCGGAGGAAACCCACGTAAGCGCGGGGAGAACATGCAAACTCCAAACAAAAAGATCCCGACCGGGATTCGAACCTGGGACCTTCTTGTTGTGATGCGACTGCTATTCACTACGCCACCGCACCGCCAAGATGAATCATTGAATAAATAAAAATAATGAGTAAAATTTTGTACATACGCACTGGGTATAACAGAAGGGATGTATCTACAGATATTGAGGAGAACTTAATGTGTCCTTGTGCTGGATTAGAAGTGTTAAAAACTTGTGCTGTGCTAGACCAGAGTCTTGTATCGGAAGATATGCAAATAAATGTGTAGTGAGGATATGAAAGAGAGAAAGTTCCTGTATCTGGTGCTCGCTGTTTCCTAACTGTTCCTGTCCTGTGGGAAGAAACTTCTCCTCATTCTCCGTATTTGGCTTTTAGAAGCGGCTGAGATTCTCTGAACTCAACAGAAAAAAAGAATCCTTGGGATGTCTGATGTCTTTTACTATCTATGGTAGAGGTGCCATGTGATTGTGTGTTTGGGGGGGCAAGCAGACAAATCAAAAATTGGGCTGGATACAAGGTTTGAACGATCAATGCCAGGTAGCGAAAGAAGCCGAAAATAGTAAGCCAGTTACCAAAGGTGCCAAAGAATTAGAACAGAAATAAACTGAAAGGAAAAAAAACCTCATTCGTTCAAAAAAGTTCATTAAGTAGGTGGCGTCGTTAATTCCTTGTACTTGTAAGGGAAGCATAACTTAAAGGGAAACCTAAAAGTCTTTGGTGTAATTAGCGACTGTGAAGTAGAGGGAATAGACATAAGGCAAGACGTGTGTTAAGGTAAACATGTACTTAACCAGATAGGAGTGTGTGCTGTAACACAGGGCTCGCTCACCTACAGTGCTCTGTGCAAAAGGGAAACGTCTGACAATAAGGGGATTGATGAGATCAAATGACTCCTGAGTGTGTCTGCATGTGGTTTGTTTTATGATGGTCTGGCATTTCCATTCCATGCCAAATATATTCCGTAAGGGAAAGCAATGAATAAATGACCTCACTCATCAGACACATTATGCTTAATGATTAGAATGAAAGTAGTTTCCTACTTTCATTCTATAAAAAACATGTATGTCTATCTAAATTACAGCCGTTTGAGTTTCAGCACAGTTATTATCATCATGATTGTTATACAGGATAGATTTAAATAAAAAAAATTCTCACTCAGGAGAAGGCGATGACACCCGTTGGCTGTTAATGGCCTGGGCTGTAATAATTTAAGCTTGACTTATAACTTGTTCTTATTGCTTTATTTAAAGATAGAAAGCTACTTTATTTTTGTCACATACATGATTATACAGAGTACAATATATAGTGAAATGTTTTTCTTCGCATATCCTATCTTAGTAAGTTGGGGGTCAGAGCACAGGGTTATCTATTGTACAGCGCCCCTGGAGCAGGAAGGGTTAAGGGTCCTGCTCAAGGGCCCAACAGTGGTGGACTTGTGTCAGAGTCTTCCTTGACGGCGGTGGGGCTTGAACCCAGGTCTTCCTAGTCTACCGACTCGGCACTTTAACCATTTGATCCACCATTGTACATTATTTTTCAAGCTGCTCAGGTAATATGAATTAATACTTGTTGCTAGTGTGATGACATATGTTATAGCAAAAACAGCAATTTCTCTTCATTCACGTGAAGAGGCAGGGATACACGCTGGACAGGTTGCCAGTCCATCTCAGGGTCACACATAGACGAACAACCACTCTCTCCTTTGGACTCAACAATCAACCTAATGTACATGTTTGTGACTGTGGGAGGAAACTGAGTAACTGGAGAAAACCCACACAAACGTGGGGAGAAAATGAAAACTATGCACAGAAAGACCCATTGCCTAGGAGTTAAATCTGTGGTCTGTGAGGTGACCATGCTAACCACTATGCTATCGGGCTGCCTGCAATTTTCTCTTAAACCTCAAAAAAACCTCAAATATATTTGGATAAATGTAGAGGGAACTGCATTTTTATAATAAGTGAATTATTGGAATTGTTCATCACTATAAAATATTTGCATTGTTTGTTTAGTATATCATCCTGACACACTGACATGCCGCATGGGACATTTGGTGTTTAAAAGTACTGGTTAATGATTGGGTTGATTTGTTTACACTTGATGTACATGACATTGCTGCAGACTGGAAACACAGCATTTTCTTATTAAGGCTTGGAAATGATAAAAACACATGTTCAGGGAACACTAGAGGGCGCTCCAGTAAGGTCAGGAGCAGGACGCTAGACTTTCTGTTCCCTGTTTGACCTTGCAAAACTGATGGTCTCCCTAGCGCCTTGTTTGCTTTATTTTTTTTGTACCTGCTTTATTTATCCAGGTGAATCCCATGAAGCTGAAATATCTTGTTTGCAGTAGAACTTCACCCTCCTGCTTTCACACATGAAAGCCTCTGTCTGTCTCTAATGAGTGGTGTGTGTGTGTGTGTAAGTTAATCGGGAGTGTGTAGTGGGTAATCCGCTCATACAGGGCTTCGTATCCTTTGCTTTTTAAAGAGGCATGCATAAACATCCAGGCACTTAGACGTATCCCTCTGATGGCACTTTGTTAGGAAAAAGAAATGATCCCAGTTTAGCACTCAGCATAAAGGCCTGTATCTTTCTACACTGACTGAAACACATTTTACTCCATTCCATATATAGGTGCACTGCTTGGAGTATGAAAATTAAGTTTTTACACCCTTTATACTATAGTGCACTTTTATATTCACTATATGAAAAACCAAACCAAACGATAATAAATAATAGACTATTATTCTCTATTCTTTCTTTATAGTGGATCAGCCGGAAAGCAGTATTTGTGAGCCCATTAAATTGGCTTGGGTGATAATGTCGGAGCCGAGGTCTTTACTTTGCGTATGAGTACTCTTGTAGTAAAAAGACTAGAACCCACCAGGGGCAGCTTGTCTGGTGCTGGTGTTTGACCCTCAATGTTCTGACCCAGAGATATTAATCATAGAGCCACCAGCTCAGTACCTCAACGGGATTTCATCTCTCAATATAAAGGCTATATGTACTATATATGTACAATATTTTATTGCACTGTATGTGTCCAAATGGGTGAGATTTGAGATACTTTTCTATTCAGTGTACCGCCTCATCAAGAGCACTGCTTGTGATTGGTTAATCACAATATACACTAAACAATATACACAAAATTTGTATGTTTGATTCATTAATTGAACAATTTTCTGAGTAATTTTTGTAAGCATTCACTATCTGTGAAAAACAGGGTAGAATCTTTGTCCTTTTAGGAACCGTTTGCCGTTCCTTAACCATGCTAGGTTTTTTATAACCTGTTGGAAAGGCATACAGATAATTTCTCTTGCTTATACAGGGTCTGTTTATAAATGCTTCATAAAGTCTCTGACAAAAGTCTTGTCGCTTATCTATTTTGTTATTAATCAATTGGTCATAGCAATAGCTCATATAAAAATCTAAAACACTCCCAAGTAATGTTTAAATAAATTAGTTTCACTGAAAAAAGATTTATCGTTTAATCAAGACGACAAGGTCAAATTTTGGCAAAAGTTTTGTCACCTATTCAAATTTACTGCAAATACAAAAATATGTCAGCAAATTAATTAGTGGTGCTGTGAGATCCAGATTTAATATATTGTATGACTTCCTTGAGCTTGAAGGACTGCATCAATGCAGTTTGGCAAGGATGCACAATTTATTGATGACTTCCATAGTTAATCAATATTCTTTGGTCTCGTCTTCCATGCTTCCTCTTTCATCCTACCCCTTATATGCTCAATGATGTTCAAGTCTGGTGACTGGGCTGGCCAACCCTGGAGCATCTTGATCTTCTTCGTCTTGAGGAACTTTGATGTGGAGATGGAAGTATGCGATGGAGCACCATCCTGCTGCAGAATTTGGCCTCTTTTACGGTTGGGAATATAAGAGGTAGCTAAGATTTCTTGGTATTTTATACTATTGATGTTGCCTTCCACCCTGCAGATCTCTCGCACATCCCCATACTGAATGTAAGTCCAGACCATATTTTTTCTGCCACCAAACTTTACTGTTTTTTGGATGAACCATGCGGGCTCCAGTAGGTCTCCTGCAATATTTGCGGCAACTGTGGTGTAATTCATCTGAAAAATCCACCTTCTGCTACTTTTCCAGCGTCTGTGGGCCTTGGCAAATGACACACGGATTTTCAATTGTCTTTTGTGTAGTGCTGGCTTCTAGGGACTAATTTGACCATGGAGGCCATTTTGAGACAGAATCCGACAAAGTTTTCAGGTTGACACAGGGACTTCAGGTGACCAAGTCTTGTGGAGCAGTGGAAAATGGGCCGGCCTTGGATTTGCGAGCCAACAAATGGTCCTCTCGAGCAGTTGTCTTGCAGAGTCTGCCTGACCTGACCTGACCTGGTCTCTTCAAATCATTTTTTTATCCTCTGCACTGAGACACACCGAAGGTGTCCGCCACATCAGCACTTTACAACACTAGTCTTTGAGTGAATCTTAGGCATGTTTGCAGAGGTCTAGTTGCAGTTGATGTGAGGGTCTAGTGTACTGGGGTTCTTTTTATACACACCTGAGACCTAATTGATCCCTTATTAGTCACAGGTGTGGCTCATATGACAAGCTTTCAAGCTGTGAATAGAAGAATGCTTTTTGACAGTGTCGTTTTTGCACGGAAACATTATTCTATTACAAGCAGTTTCTTGTAAAAAAAAAAATAAATAAAAATCTTGATTAAAAATATATTTCAGCGGCACTTCAGGTCAATTTGTACACAATTTTGTCCAAAAAAAAGTCCCCCTTTTGTCAGGGACTGTATTTCCCACTCGAAACCTGTTCGGTAATCAGTACAATCACTAAGAACCTTAATATATAGCTTGTCTGTGGTTAATTTTGAATTTGATCTCGTATCCAGGGTGAATTGTAACATGATTAAGTGCTGGAAGTATGAAGGCCTCTGACTCCAGATCTATAAAAGTGTTTGCTCATGGGGATGTAGTTTGTCAAAAACAGACAAGCGTCTCAGTTATAGGTGATTCTGACCTCACATCTGCTTGGCGCATGTTCTAATTCATCTTCAGTTTGGCACTCATGTCTTGACGGTTTGATGGTACCATAATGTCAAACAGAAATGTATGTATTGGGCTGAAATTACACTCATCTTAGTGCAGTGATGAGTAAATAAGAATAGCAGCATCATTTAATTTAAAGTATAATCCATTTAAGGTCAATGAGAAGGTATTAGGCAAGAGCAGTTTTTGGTTAAGAAAATAATTTTAGCTGATGAACCAAAGATTTCTAAAGCCAAAGAGTTTGACATCTATTCGTGCAATATAATTATTTGTTTTTCTTAATTACTGACTATTAACATAGTTTTGTTTTTAATAAATATTTAATAAAATGCATTTGCCTCTCTCTCATTCGCCTCTTCTAGTCTTTAAAGCATGGTCCGCTCATCTTTGTTAATCATTAGAAGCAGATGGCCACAGGAAACCAGGAGGAGGCTCAGCAGCCATGATAAATCTGACTATTGTTTTAATAGTCAGGCCTGTGGAACATGTGTAAGTCTGCACGGCACTCCTGTGTAGTTTCTTTTTAAATAGATGCTGCTAATGAAATCCATCCCTGCATGCCTAACAAGGGAGAAGTGATTAGCCACACACACAGTCGAGAAGGCATGTGAATGCTAGCCTGTTGGCTCCACTGGAAAAGTAGTTGCAATATGGTTACTGCATTTTCTAAAAACTATTAGATTTTTTTTAAATAAATGTAAACGTCTTTAAAATACTGTAAAAGGCCTTGTCTTCAAAAGGAAACATGGTAATTAACAGCAAAACCGGTGTACTGTGGGTGTGAACTTTCACCCCAATTGTTTTTTGCATGTTGCCAAGTTCTTACAGCTTTACCTACACAGTAATTTTGAAAAAGTTGACAAAACTCAAAAAATTTGAGGTAATCAGTTACGTCAAATTTTTTAAGTTATGAAATTTGCAATTTTAAGTAAACAGAAACATCTAGTTTTGAGTTTGTTGTACTCATGCAAAATACTTTCTTCTTACTTAAAATACCCAAGTTACCCTGCTTAGACATTTTAATAGCACTTAACTTCATTTGTTTAATTTCTCCCAACTGTAAATACTTACTCACCCAGTTTATACACTTTAATATAATTTTTTTTAATTAACTTTTCCATTTTGAGTTCTATTAAATTAAATGAACAAATTCTACACCTGTAAACAATATAAATACATCTGTAATTTCAGGCAAACACACAATACCATTACTGAAATTTATTTTTTATTTATTTTTAAACAAAAGTGTCCAACTGGTAATACTGTCTTTATACAGTGTATTATTTGATATAATAAATGAACATGACCCTGTAAAGGACCGATAGATGTTTATACACAATTTGCTCTTCCAGTCTTTTATCTCACTTGAAATCTAGAATAGACAAAAAACAACACAAAAACCATGTGACTGACAAGAGTATTAGTATGGCGTATATATAACAAGTTTTTTTCCATGCAGCATATAAAATATATAAACACTGTCAAATGATTATATTTGACTCGATACAAAGAGTATTAGCATCCAGTATAACAAATAATAGTTTAAAAAAAAACTATTAGCCAATAAGTACAATTTACAAGCGGTTCCGGCAAAGTCACTTTAAAATCAAATATGAAAAAATCCTTCTTCAAAGAATCTCACTGACACTAAAAGTTATCTCCGGATTCTAACACTTCCGCTAGCCAAATGTATATTGTATTTGGATATTTTACTTACTGTAGTGTGAAGCGAGGCCGATCCGCCATCTTGGAAAGCGCGAACGAGTCATAAACGCGGGAAAAACAGTCTACGTGAACCTGGATGACGTCATACGTAAAATCACAAGGCTGAAAGATTTTGAGTTAAAAAAACTATAGAGACATTTTGTGTAAATTAAAACAGCTAAATTGTTCAACTTACTTGAAATATTAAATTTTAATAAACTCATAAATAGGAAAAGTTCTAAATACTCATAAAAGTTTGTTAATATAAACTAATTGTAATTATTTACCTTAATACAACTCATTTCAATTAATTAGTTACAACATTTGGTTTTACAGTGTACGGTTGTTCCAGAGCTTTACCTCTTACACCAAAACTTAATTAATTTAAATTAAGTTAATTTAATTTAAATACTTTTTAGAAATGACGCAAGATCAGATTAAACATATTCATATAAACAGTGTCTGTAAAAACATAAACAAAATCAGAATTGAGCATTCTGTAGCCATGTTGTATCATGTGTGTTATTCAGTGGCCTGTTTGCTTGAACAATAAACTTTGCTAAAACCTAATTAGCTACATCATCTGTAAGAGTTTCAGGCATCTCCGTTTCCTGCCAGGTTCTTAGGCCTGAAGCTGTTAGATAATTTTGTTTTAGCAGTTTCCATTATTTAAGCATTAAAAAAGTTGCTATATCAGAATTGTAGTCTTTAAGACAATTCTTAGAAGTGTCTTATTAACCACAGTATTTGAGACCAGTTCTTAATAATTGTGGTAGCTGAGTGATTACAGTGTTGAACACCACCACGTTGCCACTTCTGGACCTCTAAAGCAACGATCTTAACTTTCAGCTGCTCATATAAGATGAATGAGACTGATACAAAGTTGTTCTGGATAAGCGTGTCTGCCCAAACACTAGAAATGTCTGGACTGTCGGACTGTCATTATAAGTTGGGTGAAGAGGTTTGCAGTCTTTGCTTCAGTTTTGTTGAGGTCAGGGCTCCATCCATCCAGCCATCTACTTGTTGCAAGGTCACATGTCTTCTCTTATATGAATTATTTCTTGCATTGAATTCTTCCTTTCTGTGTAGTTTGAACAGAGCGTTGCGTACCTGAATTAGGTGTCAGGGATTTATAAAGAACTTTTCAAGCCTGTGTCAAAACTCTCATTATTTCTCCTTCCTGCCTTCGCCAAAACCTTGCTTGTTTTTATTGTCAACAAACATGAGAAATTGCAACCGCCTGAGGGTCTTTTTGAAGCAAACCGCAGATGAACTAGGTGTGAAATCCCCTTGAGACTTGAGAACGACAGATAGATGGATGGATAGCCTGATGGGCATGTGATGTAAGGACCAGTGGAAAAAGCTTATGGCATGCAGTACAGCAACCATAGGGAGTACTATGAGAACCACAGAACACCCTATATTAGGGTATAAGTCGGCTAGAAGATGGATGAAAGAATAATTCCCCATTTAAAAAAAAATAATTCAAATTTTATTTGTCTCATAGATGATTATACACCGTAATTATATATTACAATTACATTATTTGCCAGATGACCTTATCCAGAGCAACTTACAACTGTGCAATTGGGGTTTAAGGCGCTTGCTCGGGGTCTCACAATGGTGGCCTGGAATCGAAACCTGGTCTTTCTGGTATTAGTCCAACACCTTATCCACCAAGCGACCACTTCCTCCACAAACATTGTGACGTATGTTTTTGTTCCCATATCCCATCTTAGTAAGTTGGCTTGAGAGCACAGGGTCAGTTAGGAGTGTGACATCACTGTTGTATGAGATAAGCTATATACGAAATCCCCCCCCCCCAAAAAAAAAAGACCAGCTTGTTACTTCACATGAACATTTGTTAACTTAAATCTGGGAGTAATTCAAATCCTCAATAATTTCCTGTCCCAGTTATAGACTAGCATTTCATCTAGACTAAAAATATCAAAGTGACTCATGTTGTGGGCAGGATGAAAAAGGAAAGTGTTATGTAATATCTATTTGCACTTTAATTATTGTAATGTATATTCATTCACGGGAGTCTGCTGGAGCCTATCCCAGCTCATATAAGGTGAGAGGCAGGGGTACACCCTGGACAGGTGTCCAGTCCATCTCAGAGCCACATAGACAAACAATCACACACACTTACACTGACTCTTATAGGCAATTTAGACTCACCAGTCAACCTAATGTACATGTTTTTGGGCTGTAGGAGGAAACCTGGGGAAAACATCTCCACACAAAAATACCCCTTTTCCGGAAATCGAACCTGGGTCCTTCTTGTTGTAAAGCAACCGTGCTAAGCACTACGCCAACACGCCCCCTGGAATATATTTCCATTCCTGTCTAAAGAAATAGAAATTGCTTTGATGTAGTGATTTGAGATATAGACAGAGATGAATTATAATTGGTACAGTAAAAAAAAAAAAAAGAATTTGAGAAGTGGTAGATCTGTGGTTAAGGTGTTGAACAGCTGATCAAAAGATTATAAACTCAATTGCCAGCTCCACCACACTGCCATTTATGATTCCTGAAGCAACCCTCATTTTTTCTGTTAGAACTATATAATAAATATTAATACCAGAAATGTATACTCAGTATCAGTTTTAAAATATTAAAGTATGAAGATACTTTCTTTATACTGGGATAAAATAAAGATTTGTTGTGAAGTTGGGAATGGAGAGAAATCTAAAGGTTAATGTTCTTTTTAAGCAAAATAATTGAGTGCAAAGTTGGTGAAAACCAGCCAGGAACATTAAGGAGACATAAATCTCTGACCCAGTTCTTTAGTTTAGGAATCTCATGACATTTATTTACATAATGCCCTTATTTAAAGCTACTTTTTTTTAATCCAACGGAGCATTAAGGGACCTTGTTTAAGTGCCCAGCAGTAGCAGATTGGTAGTATTTATATCTCTTCACTCCTTAACATTATTTAACTGTAATAAACTGACATTCGTTGTCACCACAGATGAGGATGGATTCCCTTTTGAGTCTGGTTCCTCTCAAGGTGCTGAATGGGGACAAATTAGATCTTTTCACCCTTGCTGCTTTGAGATAATGTCCAAGTGCTGTACAAATATACCTGTGTAACATTACAGATCCTTTTTTTACTTTTTATCTGTAGGAAGTACTTCTCATAATACCAACTGTTCTTGTTTGGTGTTTCCGTACGGAACATATAATCAAACAGAGACTTGTCTTTACCACATACACTGTTGGACTACAGTCTCTGGACAGACATATGAACATCTGTGTGTGTGTGTGTGTGTGTGTATGCCTCACACTAGTTTTGAGGAAAAAATGTCTATCTGTCTATCTATCTATCTATCTATCTATCTATCTATCTATCTATCTATCTATCTATCTATCTATCTATCT
>JAOTRA010000003.1:5126146-5144405 GCA_026260255.1 Pseudolaguvia tuberculata | reverse complement strand
TGTGTTTGTATATATGTATAAATGTTTTCTTTCGTTGATATTGAAATCACTCGTTAGTAATCTAATATCACATACGACTACAAACACAAGTTGAAATATTATTATTATCATAAATACTGAGTGTTTTATGTCTCATGATAGTCAGCCACTGATCACACAACAGTTCTGTCGACATGAAGCAATTTATTACATGGAAAAAATCTGAACCAAAAATCTGAACCTATCGGTGCAAGATTAAGTGCTTTCGTTTCCAAAAATACGGATCCTTAAAGTACCGCCAGATTCAGATACAAGTTACCTGATGAGAGCAAGGAACAATCAGAAAGTGAAGCCATTTGCTGTAAAGCCAAGTCAGAGCATCAGCAAAGAAGAAAACCCAACATCTGGTGATGTTTGTGTCAAATATGACTCTTTTGATTTATGATAACTTGGTTCCCTGTCTTCAAAAAGGTCAAACAGCAAATAAAAAGGGTTGTAATTCCCAACAGTCTAGACGTCAATACTATTACGTTCAAGAAATCCAGTGCTTTTATCTGAGTTCATTATATTCATTTATTTGAGCAGTTCACTAAGTTGGACACTTAAAGTAACAAACTATTTCAGTGTCCTAAAATGTATAGACGTGACCTCTAGATTTGTTGGGGTAATTTTAATGAAATGAGAGATGATTAAGGTCAGGTTTGCCAACTGGAAAGCGTGCCGTTTAAACTGTTTGCCTGCTATTATTTCTCCTGCCAGAACAGCACAAACCCTGTCCACTAGAATTCTTAAAGTAATGATTTTAGCCCACTGACTGTGAGCAAAATTAAACTACTCAGCTTGTGCTGCTTACTTTGTTGATCCGTTAGATAGATATCTCACAGTTTGCTTGGATGCCTATGAATTCCCTTGGGAGGAGCTGCAATCTGTAGCTGGTGGTGATTAAGCTTAGCCTAGTCTTCTCTGAGGGTTGCTTTTCCTAATGCCCACTAGGAGCCTTAAAGAAAACTGATCCCTGCTGTCCCAGACAGGTTTTCTACCGTATAGCAGTCTACTGATACCATAGATGGTTTTTAACTGTGCAGTTCGACACACTGGCTGTTTAGTGTGCCACTCTTATCTTCTGTTTGGTCATGATGGATAAAAGACCTTTTTTGAGGCTGTGCAACAAATAACAGAATGGTTTCATGATCTACTGTATATGTGTTCATTGGGAAAATATCAGGTGATACAGATGGTGTGATACAGATTGCTCATGTAACTGAATAAAATCAGGTCATTTATTATCAAGTTTGCTGGTAAATGTGTTTAAGTGACTGCAGCCAGTGGTGTGGGATTGGCTGGATTCGAACCCAGTGTTGCCAGATTTATCAGCCTGACCTTCTTTTGATTAAGACAGACTGGAAATACAGTAAATGCTATGGGTTGATTGACAATTTTAGGCTATTTAATGTCACAACTGGTCATTATCATTATTTTTTAAATAAAAATGTAAACAAAATGTACAATAAATGATTACTGGTGTCTTAGGCAAAAATAAAAACATGTCAGCAATAGTGAAGAATGTCATTTGATTACAATTATTACTATACTAACTATACTCTATTTACCATGAATTTACTTAAGCTGTCCATAAATCCTCTCCCTGTATTTGTAAGAGACACAACAGGATTATGGCCTTGAAAGCCTTGAACATGAATGATGTTGCTGTTTAGTGTGTGTGTGAGACTTTCTAGTAAATTTAAGGATGTAAAATTCTAAAAGACACAACCAAATCTTTTTTTTTTTCCTTATTATTGCTGATTTACCTTTTAGTAATTTGAGGTGTTAGCTTTATTATTCAATATGGTGTTGAAGAAGCAGTGCATTCATATACTAAATGTTTAAAGTAGTTGTATGCATGAGTCTCATTCTGTCTCATTATGTCCTTCTCATGCTGTCTTTGTGTTTGCAGAAACCGATGACCTGTGCATGCAAACCAAAGCCCTGACTGTAAAATCCGCAACAGAGGATGAGGAGAAAGAGAACTTTGTAGCCTTCGCACGAGTTTACAGTGGAGTCGTCCGCAGGGGTCAAAAAGCGTTTGTGCTCGGACCCAAGTACGATCCGGCTGTTACCTTGCAGACTGTAAGGACTTTAATTGGTAACCTTAAAAGTTTCATCCTAATGTTTATCATCCTAAGAGGTAGCTTAGTGGTTAAGATGTTAGACTCATACCAGAAAGACCAGGGTTTGATTCCCAGCTCTACCAAGCAACTACTGTGGGCCCTTGAGCAAGGCTCTTAGTCCCTAATTGCTCACTTGTACAAAAGTGTAAGTCGCTCTGGATAAGTGCATCTGCCAAATGATGGCGGAAAAAAAAGCGTACCACCACTCGCATATTCATATTGCTGATTGTCTTTTTTTTAATACATAATAAGCTGCATTAACATTTTAGGGAGTGGATGTATCAACATGTCCAGCTCGGTGTAGACACATTGTCCAGCCACTCTGTCTCTAGTGTCCTGCCTGCTACACAAGCTATTAGACCAACTCTGTAATGTCCTAATGGAGTCCCAAGAGGGCTAACTAGTGCTTACTCTTTTTAGCAAGGTTTCATTTGGCAAACTGACAGAACATAGATGAATGCTGTAATGTTTCACACAGGACTGTAATCATTTTTAGACTTTTGTTTTAGTTTCACGGCCAGGTTATTTTATTCTCATACTATTCAGGATGTAATTGCGGCGCTGTGATGTATTGGAGCTTGAACCCAGGTTTTCTTGATATTCCAATCAACAAGACAATGTTTTAACTATTTTAGCCACCAATACTCCCTTACTTTCATATTATACTTTTATAATATAATACTTATTCTAATACTAGTATAAATATAAAGCTTGTACTATTTGGAATGCTAGTGTTGAACAATCCATGCGCTCAGTCAGCAGAGGACCGTGTTTTTGCTGATCACCGCTCATCCTCCTGCATTCAACCTTACAAAATGGCTCCCAGAATCAACTTGATGTCGCACTTTGTATTCTGTAAGAATTGTATGAATGCCCATGGGCAGCACAGCTCTGAGGCAAACTGAATTTAGAACGTGTGGTGGATGTCTGAATAGAAAAGTTTACTTGAGGCCAAGTTGAATTTACTGCTGGTGATACTGCAGTCTTCTATTTGGTGAGAGGGCACTTTTCCTGTGTTTCATCCTACTTATGGTTTGTTAAACCTTTTTGGGAGACAAGGATGAACAGGATGAATAGCTTTTCGATTTACTCCTGAAGGTAGATTAATATTATTTTATATTATATTCATTCACTGAGTTAGTGTAAAGAATAAACTTGAGCATATTCCTCAACAGCTTTCCTTGTTGCCAACTTTTATTCAGCATCATAATCCATCGTTGCCTCCTGAGAATATATGGTTCCATCATTTATAAAAAATTATGAAACGGTGCCACAGTATCTGAGGTGGACTTTTACAGATGGAGTAGAATTAAATCTGATTTTCTCTAAAAAAAATTTTTTATAACAATAATATAATAATCAATAGTCAATCAATTTAATCTATGAGTAAATTTTCAAATAGTAAATCTGAATGTAGATAAATCATAGCTTTGTAACTAAACTACCAAAAGTGGTAGTGCCGTGGTTATGTTTTTGGACTGCTAATTGGAAGCTCAGGGTTTTATTCCCAGCACCATCAAATTGCCACTGCAGGCCCATCACCACCATTGGGAGCTTCAGCAAGGGCTTTAACCCTCACTGCTCCAAAGGCGTTGCATCATAGCTCACCCTGCACTCTGACCCCATCTTCAATGAAGTATTTTACTGTGCTGTACAAATGTATATGTGACAAAAATAATGACATTTACAGCCTGAAATGTATAATCATGAAATTTAAAAGCTTTTGTCTCTTGTCTTATAATTATGCAGCTGAAAACTCTAATATACATACCTGTTAGTAACTTACCGTGTTATTAGTTAAATCACCGCTTAGCCAGGGTGTAAAAGTAAATACATTTAGAATGAGGATTACGATGACCTACACTGAATGTACCGTTACACATTATATATCCTACTGTCTACCAAGGAGAATGATAAAGCTCCCTAAGGCAGAAAAGTCGTGTGTGTGTGTGTGTGTGTGTGTGTGTGTGTGTGTGTGTGTCTGTGTGTGTGTGTGTGTATGTTTCTAAAATATGATTCAATTGTACAGAATTCAATTTCGGTGAGCTTACATAGCTTATAGCTTAGGTAGTTATACAAATGAGCTTAACTACAGCATCAGCGTGTATTTGAATACTAACTCTATGATTGGTCATTTAGTACTGTTTCGTCCCTTATAACTGACACATGATTTATTGTAATACATCCTGTTTCATCTAGTCATGTGTTCAGGAGTTGGATGGCGAGAGTGGGCTACAGTTATCATATTCCAAGATGCACATTTAACAATGAACAAGCCAAATATTAATACTGTCGCTGGGTTCTAAACAGTTAATGCCTACAGTTGCCCTCAACATTGTCATCTTTTACTAGTGTTCTCCAAGCACAATTCAATGTTTGTTATAATATGAGCATGTATTATAAAAGTCAGTTTTGTTGGCCAGGTACTTATAAAACATATCGCTTGAGCAGCTTATTAGAAAGAAAAGTCAATTTATTTGTTATTTATTTGTTACATACATGATTATACATTAGTGAAATGTACAATCTATAGTGAAATGTTTTTCTTCGCATATCCCATCTTAGTAAGATGGGCGTCAGAGCGCAGGTCAGCTATTGTACAGCGCCCCTGGAACAGGAAAAGTTAATGGTCTTGCTCAAGGACCCAACAGTGGTGGACTTGAACCCACATGACTGTCGTGTTTCAAATCATCATTCCTTCCATACACTCTATTGTCTAGTACACACTTATTTACTTTTACTGTATTTTTTGTACAGTAAAAGTATTAGCCTGCTAGGGTCTGTGATCAGCCTCTTACACTCCTTCTCTTCTCTGTCTTTCTATCTCAGATGACTGATGAGTGTTTTGTCACTAACTCCATGCCAATCGGTCCCCACATGGCTTGCTGCACTCTGGATCGGATGTACTTACTGATGGGACGAGAGCTGGAGGAACTCGACGAGGTGCCAGCAGGCAACGTACTGGGTAATATGACAATCCTATGAGGTTTTACCCTCAAAGTCTGTAATATGCTGTGAGTGGGCTTTCAGTCTCTATTAGAACAACAGCCTTGTATGCACTTTAGGGCTGCATAGGGAATCTACAGGGAGTTTGCTTATATAACCATTAAGGCCTTTTTAGAAATATACTTATCGTGGCACCAAAAAAAATGGAAATGGTATAACGTTTTCTCCTCTGCTCTCATTACTGAGTTTTCTCTCTGGCTCTTTATGATAAAGGTGTGCAGGCTGATCCTGGGCTCAGTAGTTGAGCGTATGGTATGTAGGCTGTAATGCACGTTGTAGTTTTGTGTTTTGTTTGTTTGTTTGCTCTTAATTTGGAACCAAAAGGCTTGGTCAAATTATATACTTTGAATTACGCTAAACTAGATTTAGTTTTTGAGTTGAAATAAAAAAATGTGTGAAGACATATTAGTGTTTTGAAGAATGAATGCATTGTGGTAGATGTAATAAATGTGGTCAAAGAGAAATCCAGGTTGCCTGAAAGAACCACAACAGAGAAAAGAGTCTATAGTTCAGATTGCTAAAGTCCTTCACTAGCATCTTGGCATTAATCCAGCTACACTTACTGTAGATGGACTGCAGGTCAGGGAAGTCAGCTCGGCAGACTGCTCAGCTGGTTACTCAACACTTTACAACTAATGGAGCAAAAAAAATGAAGGGAGCACTCTTCCTTTATTTTTTTAATTCAGAATGCAATCAAGTTTTTAAGAGTAACTTGTAAATTTTCTTTGTACTTTTTTTTTTTTTCATTTCATTTTATATAAATGTTATTGTAAGTGCATTATCCAGTTACTAGTTATCTCTATCTTTTTAGGAAATGTTAAGTTTAAGTTGATGTGCGTAGTTTGCATGTTCTGCCCATGCTTGCATGGGTTTCTTCCCGGTACTCCGGTTTCCTCCCACAGACCAAAAACATGCAGATTAGGTTTATGAGTGATTGTAAATTGTCCATAGGTGTGAATGTGTGTGTGAATGGTTGTTTGTCTGTGTGTTGCCCTGAGATGGACTGGCAACCCGTCCAGGGTCTACCCCCGCCTCTCGCCCTATGTGTGTTGTGATAGGCGCAGCAGACCCCGTGACTCCAAATTAGGGAATAAACGGGTAAAAAGATGAATGAATGAATGTATGAAAGTTTAAGTTGAAAGATCTGAGTTTTACGGATGCAGCAGTGCTTCTTTTAGTGTTTCTGCAAGGCACAGTTAGCAGTCTGATTTAATTGCTGTAATTCATCTTAAAATACTTCTAGGACAGACACCCTGTGTTGTTTCAGTGCTGCTGAGAAGAAAAGGAATATTCTATCTTACTGAATGTCCGAATCATTAAAGTCTTGCCTTAAGATACACGGCATGGCCTAAAAGTGTTTTTTTTTACACAAGCTAGTTCATCATACCAAAATATTATAATGCTAAAAATATACGCTAAAATCCAGCTTCTAAGTTACAGTTTATATATTAGGAGACATGAACATCAAGCTGGATATCTGATATAGCAAAATAATAACAATTAATATATGAAACTCATTTTGGCCTGTATGGTGGTCACTGCATAAAGGTTTTTTTTTTGTTTGTTTGGGTTTTTTTTTTTGGCTCAATTGGTCCAGGCTCGGTTTTGTTGTTTGAAACACCAAGAAGCCCTACCACCACCAGTTGGCTACAGCTGGGCCCTTTCCTTTTCCAGGGCGTATCTTGACCTGCAATCTGACTCCAACTTTCTAAGTTGGAATGTACGAAGAAACAAGTTTCACTGCTGCAAATTACCTAACCAAATATCTGACACTGAAATATTTTAAGCTTATAGATTTGAGTGGTAGCTCAGAGGTTAAGGTGTTGGGCTGCTAATCAGATTATAGGTTTAAATTTCCAGCAAGCTGCCATTGACAGGTTTTCAACCAAAGAGCTCAAACTAAGTCCCTCTGAGAAATGAAATCCGCCAAATGCTTTTGAGAACTGTGGATGAATAATAGCATTCATTCATTCGTTCATTCATTCATTCATTCATTCATTAATTCATTCATTTGTCATTCTCTCATCGTTGTACACTTTTGTGTGACTCTGATCTCGAAAACTATCACCAAAGTCCATGTGTGGATAGACAAAGGAGAACGTGATGAACTCTGCTAACATGCATCATCAGCTTTAGCCTGCAGCCCTATTAAAAGCTTTACACAGGGGGACATTTGGCATGAGATCTAACAGTATCAAATCTTATGATTCATGTCCAGGTTTCCCCCTCCCAGCAATTAAATGCAATTTATGGGCTGTAGCGTTCCTGCATCTGTGTCTGTGTTAAGTTCAGTCACGAGGAAGCTTTCTGTCTTTATTTATTTATATGCCTCTTTCTCATTGAGCTAAGAACTCAAATTCTTGCGCTCACACTTGCCCTGATGTGGCTTTTAAAGCCGATGGAACTGCATGGCATTATGATCAAACGGGTAATAGAATTCAAAAGATTTCAATCATAATGGCCCTTACTTTTTATCTCAGTAAGCCACTTTTCCCTCAACCACCTGTGCATTGCAACGCTTCTAGCATTTTACCTTGCATCTGCAGGACCAACATTCTGTGATGACTGGTGCCAAGTGGTGCCTATATTGTCCTTGACAAAAAACCTTATCTAAACCTGGAGTTGATTTCCTTTCCTCAAAGAAATTTGTCCTATTAGAATCTCACAATTTATTCTAGCTGTTAAAATAGGATGCATGATCAGGGAAGACAGGTGAGGTCATTTGTATTTAGATCAATCGTTTCAATTGTCAAAATTGCTGAATTTGTATAATTTACGGTTCAAGGCGCTACGCGAGCTCTACCTCCCCTTGGATTAGGCAGTTCTTTCGAAAACTCGAGCCAAGGTGTGTGTAATTTTGTGAGCCTGGTGCTGTTTCTCTATATGGCATCAATATAATGATTGTAGACAATTTATTGCATGTCCTCATATATGTTTCACATATGTGTGTAAAACAAGTCATATGTGTGGAATAAGTGAGACGGCCAGTAGCTCTGCTTTAAACAAGGAGGCAAGTGAAAGAAAATTACTAAGGTTGTTCTGCTGCTGATTTTGATGGTGACTGCAAGTACTGATATGCCTCTTATGAAATTTAGTTTAAACGCATCACTGCAGGTAATTTATTTAAATTTTCTTCGCTTCAGCAACTGTGATTCTGATTCGAGTCCTGAATCTGATTGTCTTTTTCTGTCTGTCTGATTCTAATTTTTCATGTGGGATATGTTCTATTCCTATACACATTTGTATTAAATGACTATCAATTTGACAGGGCGGTGGTGTAGTGGTAGCGGGTACGGTCACCTCACAGCAAGAAGGTTTTGGGTTTGATTCCCGAGCCTGGGAATTTTTCTGTGCAGAGTTTGCATGTACTCCCCGGGCTTGCGTGGGTTTTCTCCGGGTACTTTGATTTCCTCCCACAGTCCAAAAATATGTACATTAGGTTGGTTAATGAGCCAAAATTGCATTTGCAATAGGGGTGAATGTGTGTGTGAGTGGTTGTTTGTCTATGTATGGCCCTTCGATGGACTGGTGAACTGTCCAGGGTGTACATCTGCCTCTGTGTGCTGGGATAGGCACCAGCAGGCCATCGTGACCCCGGATTATGGAGTAAGCTGGCAAGAAGATGAATGAATATATGAATGAATTGAATGAATGAGTATAATTTTTGGAATTGCATTGACACATTAAGAGCACACAAAGGGTGCAGAACAACTGCCCACCTTTTTTAACAGCTGGAAATGCATCTCTTTCTTTGGGTTTGTAAAGAATGCTAACATGAGATAGGAAAGAAAACCAGTAGTAAATGTACAAGCGCCAATAAAAATGTTTATTGAAATCTAAAGTAGGATAGTCGCCTCATCGCATGCAGGTCCCAGGTTCAAATTCCTGGCAAAATCCTTGCTGCAGGATTTACATATTCTTGCTTGTATGGGTTTTCTTATGATTACCAGATTGACTAGCAAATTGATTTGAGTAAAAAAAAAAAAACAGATGTGGGTTTTAATAGAATCTACACACAGCTGTACACATCCACCCACACCATTAAAAAAAAAAAAATGTATGTAAGAAATCTTAATTGAAATGTCTCTGAGACTTTGACAAATATTACAAAATGTGCATTAAGGAAATGAAAGGATTTACATAATGCTAGTCTTCTATAACCTTTTCTCTTGTTTCTGCCAGCCTCTTATAGTCTTCTTTGCCTTTAGCCTCAAGTATTCAATATTGACTGAAGGTCTGGCACTGTTTATTATTTAGGATCTTTTTTCCATCAATTATGAACGTGAGTCACGTTAATGTATTGACGTTATTGTCTAACACTAGTGCATGTTTACAGAGAGTGAGAGCGCTCATCAATAACCTGATCTGCCCTTGTGTATCCATCTGCAGGCTTTATTTCATTTATTTCAATTTGGTTTGAAAAGTGAGGCTCGGAGATGCAATAACTCGACGTAAATCGTGTTAGTGAGCGTGCTCTTGTCATCGGGTTGAGGTGAACTGGCAAGGTGCTAATGCATGGTTTTTATAATAGACTGCTCGTCTGCTTTGGGGTCACATGTGGAGGCTTTCAGTTAGACAGAGAATGACAAACAGAATGATGTTCAACCCTGTGTCATGGGCTGAACCCAGTGCATTTAGGCATGCTGATATTTTTGCAATATACTGCCATACTGCAATATTAATATTAAGTGGTAGAACAGTGTTTAAAGAGGTTGGTCTGCTAATTGGAAGGGGGTTTTTCTCAGCGTCACCAAACTGCCACTGCTGGGTCCTTGAACGAGGTCCTTAAGATATAACTGCTCAGCTGAATAAAATAAATGAGATAAATGTTAGTTACGCTGGATAAGAGCATTGACCCTATGCTGGAAATATAAACGTGAAAGTGAGACAAATTTGCAAGATGTTGAACTGTATTATAATTTTTTTCTGAGATGCCTCACCAATAAAGCTGGATAAACACGGCGGTAAGATACATTTTCATTGATTCATACATCATCTTACCCGCTTATTCCCTAATTCGGGGTCATTTGCGTTTACTGGAGCCTAGCGCACATAGGGCGAGAGGCAGAGTACACCCTCGACAGTTAGATAGGTTATTACAGGTCACACATAGACAAACAACCACTCACACACACATTTACTGCTATGGGACATTTTGACTCACCAATCAACCTAATTGAGCACCATTGGGCTGCTCAAATGGTTAAGGTGCCGAGTTGTTGCTCGGAGACCAGGAAGACCTGGGTTCAAGCATCAACACCGCCAAGGAAGACTGCCACTGTTGGGTCCTTGAGCAAGACCTTGCTGCTTCAGGGGCGCTGTACAATAGTTGACCATGCGCTCTGACCCCCAACTTACCAAGATGCGAAGAAAAAACATTTCACTATATGTTGTACTCATGTGTAATCATGTATGTGACAAAATAAAGTGGCTTTCTTTCTCTTTCTTTTAATGTACATGTTATTGGGAGAAAACTGGAGTACCCAGAAGGAAACTGACACAAGGGAGGGGAGAACATGCAAACTCCACACAGAAAGATCACCGGCCCGGGAATTGAACCTGGGACCTTCTTATTATGAGGAGACCATGCTAACCACTACGTAATGGCACAATTCCTTTAATCCTACAGCGAAACATGTTGTCTTTGATGACTAAGTTGGCTAATGACCATTAGCCAACTTTTTTTCCTCAACTAAAATGCACAACAATAACTAAATAAAAGTAATGTAATGACATTACAACAGAATAAGAAAGTTGCCACAGATTGTTTTTGTTTGCAGCTAGCTACCATTTAGCGAGTGAATGCAAGTTTCTGTTTGGGTCACTGATTGATGACAAATATCTACACACAGTTTTTAATGCATATTGACCATCGTACAGTCTGACATAATGGCAACTGAAATCCTACAGTGTGACATCAGAATCATGTTCCTATAGTCTGACGAGCAACGACTACTAAATACTAGTAAAGTAGAAGTGCTGTGTAAAGCCAGTTAAAGCTTGACACTGTAAATATTTTTCAATATGGCTGAACATTTTTCATTTCACTCTGATATCAATTCTCCATGTTATAAAGTGTGTTGGAATGATAAGTTGATCTGATTTAAATCCAAATGTAATTTGTCACAATTGTGTACACAGAAGGACGTTGTAAAATGGCTTTTTCATCCAATAATAGATCAATACATTTTATTTATTTTAAAATTAAATTGTTTTATCATGGTGTAGATGGAAAGAGAAATGGTGTAGGTGTAATCCTGAAGAAGGAGTACATTGAGAGTGTGGTGGAGGTGAAGAGAGTTTCCAATATGGGGATGAAATTGAGGCTGGAACTTGAGAGCTTGATGGTAAATATCATCAGTTCTTATGCGCCAAAAGTAGGTTGCAAGATGGAGGAAAAGGAAAGATTCTGTAGTGAGTTAGATAGACTGGTAGAGAGTGTAGATAGGCATGAAAGATTGGTTATAGGAGCAGGTATGGCTTGAAAGAGAGAAATGTGGAGGGGCAGAGTGGTAGATTTTGCTAAAAGGATGGAGATGGCAGTGGTTAACACATATTTTAAGAATCAGTAAGAGCATAGGTTGACATATAAGAGTGGAAGAAGTTGCACACAGGTGGACTATATTTTGTGCAGGAGAGGTAACAACCTGAAAGAGATTGGGGACTGTAAAGTGGTGGCAGGGGATAGTGTAGCTAAACAGCATCGGATAGCTTTGGAGGTTAGGAAGAAGAGAGAGAGGACAGAAAAGAGAATAAGATGGTGGAAGCTGAAGTAGGAAGACAAAGTAATGGAGAGTGTTTTAGAGAAGTGAAGAAAAGAGTTCATGCAGGGTGGAGCGGGTGAAGAAGAGTGGCAGGCACATGTAGGATGTTTTGGAGACTAGGTTGAGATGGTTTGGACATGTGCAGAGGAGGGACATGCAGTATATTGGTAGAAGAATGCTGAGGATGGAGGTACCGGGTAGGAGGAAAAGAAGACCAAAGAGGAGGTTTATAGATGTGGTGAAGGAAGATATGCAGGTAGTTTGGGTGAAAGAGGCAGATGTATTGGACAGGGTGGTGTGGAGAAGAGCGATCTGCAGTGGCGACCCCTAATGGGAGCAGCCGATAGGAGAAGAAGAATAGATCAATAAATCGCTGTATGACAAAATGATTGAGTATAGTGTCATTACAAAAGGCTCAGGTTGGAAACTGAGATGTGGTCATGGGCTGACTGAGAAACAGTCCATAAAGCTCTAGTCATACTCATCAATACTGAAGCTGCAACACTTTATGCGTGTATAAAAAAGTCGGATTAGATGCATTTCAGCTCGGAAACAAAACAAGCTGAGTGAACAGGAAAAGGAACAGTTTAGTGTAAAGTAAAGCTGACTAAACAGATCTGTAATTCTGAGTGATGTTTCAATAAGTCTGACTTTGTTACCTTTAAAAATTATCGTCTCAATAAACTCAGATCGTTAAAAGCTCTGGATCCTTCATTTTGTACTGAGTGGAAAAGTCATTGTAGGAATGATCTGATGTACTTATTTGCATTAAAAAGTAGTATTTATGCTTTGTGTTTGTATTCCAAATGACCTAGCGGCAGTTTTCAAACTATTTTACTGAAGCAATAGACCTTTCTGGTAATGGTAGAATCAGGTAATATCG
This sequence comes from Pseudolaguvia tuberculata, assembly GCA_026260255.1. Taxonomy (NCBI): domain Eukaryota; kingdom Metazoa; phylum Chordata; class Actinopteri; order Siluriformes; family Sisoridae; genus Pseudolaguvia; species Pseudolaguvia tuberculata. The sequence continues at coordinate 5,131,605 of JAOTRA010000003.1, read as the reverse complement.
GTAACACACAATGTTGGCAATATCGTTAACATATCCTAACCTTTGCATAATGTCATATAGTCACAGATCAGATAAACACAGACCAAGAAGACCAAAGAGGCTTTAGATGTGGAGGAGAGATCATTCTTTAAACCACATGATGGTGGAAGAAAATGGATGGGGTTTTTTTTCGGGGGTGGTGGTTTGACCTGTGTTCACCCGTCCAGACCCTTTTAAAGACACCGCCCAAACCACATTACACAACATACCCGCATACATACACACATTGCAATTTCAAAGAGGTGCTCTGCTAGGCAGATTTGGAAATGAAAGTATGGGTGGGTGAGTTGAGTGGTGGAACTCAGCGTATGTGGCATGACTAATCAGTTACCAGGCCTCTTGTATCAGTGGTTAAATCATTTAGTGAAAAGATTTAAATGAAACTTCATATAAAAAAATGAGTTCCTTGTCTTACAGATACAGAAATACTTCAGTAAAATGTTTATTATTATAAGATTTGGGTCATTTTTGCTATCGTCATCAATCATGAACAGCATCCAAACAAATAAAATTGTCAGGCTTTTAAAAGACAAGCCTTTATGTAAAAAGGTTGGTGACTAGCCACAGTGTCCTTGGGGTTAGAAATTTATGGTCTGCAAAAACCACACACATGACAGACGATCATTTTGGGCAACTAAACGCTGTAGCTACTCATTTCGGGCCGAACAGGGCTTTAAAAAAACAAGTAATGTGGAACCCAAGTGAAAACTGCAGAGCAAAATGTAGTTAAAATAGAGTCTGGAACATGTGTTTAATGGTGAGTTGTCAGGTTTGTCGTAGGATTGTAAGGTCAGACTAAAGTTTTTTTCTTAATGAGCACTTTAACTGAATTGACTTCCGGTTTAGGAGCTGCAGTTCTTGAACTTTGAGAGTTTGAGTAGAAACTGTGACTAACGGCATGTGTCCATTTCTGTTTCTACTATATGAACAAACATGTATCTATATATTCAAAGAGGTAGTAAAAATTAGTGTTAATGCTTATGCCATCAGTGTGCATTTATTATTTGTTTAATTAGTCATGTAATGTTCTAATGTTAAAGTTGCATATTCTATACAAGGACGTCCTAAATTGTAATTGTTTCTGCATATTGTTATATTTAAGTCTAACACTTTTTACAGTTATTTCAGCCTGGCTATGCTGCAGCCAAGCAAGTCAGAGGATGAGCTGGATTTGGTTCATCATGACAATCAGACTACCAGTCATTCTCAGTTTTTCTCTTTCACTATTTAGGAAGGACTATTTTTAAGGAAGGTTTGAGTGAGTGCCTCTCTCTCTTTTCTTCTCTCCCTCTCTTTCAATCTGTATAGAATTGTCTGTTCCTGGTGTAAAAGTGTGTTAGTGATTCAGAGGTTCAAGATCAGTTGGCCGAGGAGACTCTTCTTTCTCTCTCTCTCTCTCTCTCTCTCTCTCTCTGCCTCTCTCTCTTTCTCTGATGCCTCAATTTCCCCCTCATTAAAACCCTGAAGACTAAGTGCTCTTAAACCTTTCATGCTCTTACTTGTTTCTCTTCTTTTCTCTCCCCCACAGAAATAACTGTGTATAGATGACATACATGCTATGATGACATTGATGCTGAGCTCTTATTTCCCTATTGCACTACAGCACTTACCCTGCTGAGCCACCCAGTTACCCCCAATCTATTTCTGCCATAATGAAATGCTTCTTTTTCCACATGAAACAAAGAACAAGGTTATGTTCTTTCCACATTCTTGTCAAACTTTTCACTGCTAATTGCACCAACATGCTAGCTATTTAACTTCTGTTGATTGCCTGGTTTCGAGCTGTCAAATTAGGGCGAATGTTGATTTGAACCTCGAACGGGAATTTCAGTGAATATTTTGCCATAAGCTCGTCCTGTGTAGTAGAATTCCTTGCTTCCTTGCTGTCTTTTTTTAAACAAAAAAAGTTTCATTTCAATCCTGCTGTTTTGGGTCGATCTGTAAAACATTTGAAGTATATGTTGTGTCTGGGTTTGTGTTCTTTTCCCTTCATAACCATTTTATATAAAATGAGTCAGGCCAATTAAGTAGCAGTCATCACTATGTTTGTGTGTTTACACTCCTGGTATCTCTGTGTTTTTGTCAGTTTTTGGTAGTCCAAAATGAATTTAGCTTGAAAAAAAAAAGACTATGTTTAATGTAGATTATTGTGAAGGAGACAAAAGCAATCAAAAACATTTACAACACAAAAAAACCCCCAACATATTTTATACTAAACAAGCAGAACAAACATTTTAAAAAAAAACCATCCCATTCCAGATGTTGGCTTCCAACTGTCACACGAGGATACAAATCTCTCAAGGTGTTGTCAGAATAGGTTCACAGCAGATCCAGAGCGCTTCTTACAAATGTCCGTGTCAAATCAGTGCCTAAACATAGTTTATGTGTTAATGGATTGAAAGAGAAAATAAAAAAGCAAGAGCGCATTCAAACCTGATTTCAATAATCATATATTGTTGGTGACTCTAAAATTACAGACAATGCAATCTACCTTTTGTGTGAGAGAGTGCGCTCTTTTTATAATAGCCCAACGGACAGACAAAGGTGCCATTTTGGTAGCCCATATTGAAAACACAATAGCCTTAGGACATTAAGTAAAAAAAAATATGCTTAAGGAAAGTCAGACCTGCTCTAATAGAGTCATGTCAGAAAACTTGTACTGACAATTTAAGGTTGTAAATACATGGGCATGAGGGTTTTTATTATTTATCAGCCTTTTCTGCACTTTGGTTTGCTTAGTTAGTTTGTGCTTCTATATAACTTGGAAATATGTCATCTTTGGAAGCCAATTAATCCGCTTAGTAAAAGCTGACTTGTGTGATGTAGGGAACGAGTAGCGTTTGCTGTAGTTAATTAAATCAGTAAGGTGCGTCACGTGATCTTGAATCATATTTTCCTTACAATTGCTTATTAATAAAACCTTTTGTTGTTTTTTATGCTAAAAGTAGATAATGCATTTAATGATTTGCTTTTAAAAAGACAAGTACAAGAAAGCTTTGAACTGAAATGACTTTTTTCCCTGGCTAACCAAGCTACTGACAATACAAAAGAATGTAAATCTTGACACAATTCCACCTCCAGATTATATTTCTGTTTACACCATTTGACGGACGCTCTTATCCAGACTGACTTACATTAATATTTTTTATACAACGGAGCAATTGGAGGTTAAAAGCCTTGCTCAGGGGCCTATCAGTGGCAACTAGGTGGTGCTGAGAATCAAACCCTGATATTCCAATTGAGCTACCACTTTCCACAAACTGATCCACTCCTGTTTCAGAATGGCAGTGCCACTGTACACAAAGCTGGATTCTGCACCTGGGTTGCCAAGGTTGCTCAGGTTTCCTAAACAGAGCTTTGACCTCAACTCTTTATAGATCAGGCATGGTAGTTGTCTTGCAATATTGTCCATAGTGTCACTAAATTAAAGAGCTTCACCTCAACAAACAGGCACCTAAAGAACACAAAGGATCTAAAAACAATTAATAATAATACTTTTCTTTAACTAAATGACTTTTTGTGTTTTCTATCTGAATGTGTTCTTCTATAGAGAAATCATGACCATCATTTAAATGGCAAGTCAACAACACAAAACAACAACTACACTAACACATGGTAAGAGATTTGGCCTTTGACCAAAACCAAAGCTCTATTTTAAATTTTGTCTCCTCCACTTTCCCCAGTATAAGGAAACCAAACACTTAATAGCCTTTTAAATGTTAACGTCATTAATTAAATCTCTTTAATACTGGATAAGTTAAAAATGCTTCTAACTGAGACATGCTGTTCGTTTCAATTTCAACATTAACTTGTCACTTTGCGTGCAGAATTTCAGCTTCTTTACTGGCTGAACTCCTATTGCTCCTTCTGTTGCTGATCTGAGGTTAAAAAAAAAGACATTGCTAAGATGCCCAAACAAAATAAGTCACAAATTTCAAATTAATTTTTGATTTTGATTTGATTCAGCATTGAGCGTTTAGCTTTGAGTCTGTGGGGGTGTCTGCTGATTGATTGTCTTTTTTCGCTCTGTGAGGATCCTGACTGATCTAACTCTTTTATTATTGACAACTCAATGACAACTCGGCCATAAGAATGGGCAAGCACAGTCTGGCAGTTGCCTCACTAGACTCTCTTAGGGCAAATCACCGGATCAGAGCCAGTGCTGTCAGCTTCTTTCACCACAATAAAGACTTCTGCACTTTCCCAAAGCATCCATACATGCAGCAGGCCAGATGTACAAACAGCAGCTGATTATATGTGTGCGGCATTTTGGCAGCCGATTTGTGCCGGCGGTTTGATGTTTGATGCCATTGCGTCGGTTTCACTGAGGGTTGAACTGTATGTGTGGAGCTTGTGCACAGCCACAATGCAAACCAGCTGCTGCAATCACAGCATTAGTGCTACACAACAGTGGGTTTTATGAAAACATTTGTTTTGCGTTACCATGTGTGTGCATGTCCGCATGTTTGGGTCTGGGAAACAGGATACATGGGAGGAAAAAAGGTGGCCTATGCTCATCTGCACTGTATATACAGGGAGAAGGACCAAATAACGGAAAACCATAACACTATAATCAAGAACTCAATAAATACCTCCAGATTGACTCATATCTTACCTAGAATGGTCACGGCCCAAATTCTTCCTTTGAGGGATAAAGATGACGGATGTCTGCTATAGCCTGTCCTACAGAATTTTTTGTAACTGATTAGTGCTCTTAAGATCAAGTGATTTTTGGTGGTGATGGACACATTGCAACCTGAAATTTTGGAAATATTGAACCCTGTTGGAGCATTTTGTAATAGTCGCCCTTAATCCTTTCTGCTCCAGGGCCTGTCCACTAATCCCTCCTTTGCACATGTCTGAACCATCATAATACTACCTCCATGTCTACCTCTTCCACAATGCTGCTGTGACTATACAACTGTAACTATACAACATAGACACTCTCCTTCACACATCGATTCTTGTTAAACATTTATGTATGTCTCTTACAAATAATTAATAGAAATAGTTTTCTTTTCAGTTATGCAGACATGTACCAAAATGTAAGGGGTAGCTTCATGGTTAAGCTGTTGGACTGATACCAGAAAGACCGGGGTTTCATTCCCACCTCAACCAAGCAAACACTGTGGGCCCTGAGCAAGGCCCTTAACCCCCCATTGCTCAGTTGTACAGAATGTAAGTGGCAAATCTGGCAAATGCTCTTAATGTAAACTTGTTCAGCATATGTATGATTCCGGTAATTTATAAATGAGATTACTTTAGAGAGTCTTCTGATATGGTAAGTAGTAGCTCAATGCTTAAAGGTTTAATAGATGATTGTCTTCAGTAACATTTTCTGTTCTGCTGGTTGAAAGTCTTTACATCCCGATCGCAATCCAGTTAAGTGGTATTAATGTGTGTGTATATATATATATATA
>JAOTRA010000003.1:5088636-5100682 GCA_026260255.1 Pseudolaguvia tuberculata | reverse complement strand
GTGTGTGTGTGTGTGTGTGTGTGTGTGTGTGTGTGTGTGTGTGTGTGTGTGTGTGTGTGAAAGAGAGAGAGAGAGAGTTATTTTTTACACAATGAGTACTTCCAGACTTATACTGTCTGCTCTCAGATTGTCCTGATCACACACACACACACACACACACACACACACACACACACAGGTTTGTGTTCTTTGTAAGAATAGGGATTTGCTCTCCATTTTACACACACAGACAAAAACTAGGACAGCAATCCGTGTAGTGTAGTTCTGAGCTCTAAGATCATATTCTTATGTCAAAGAATTCCAGAGCTCGTTAGTTCAACTGCTTGTAGACAGAAAGTGGATTAAACTCAACACAGCTTGTGTTCATATTCTGATATTTAACAAAAAAAAACCCTGCCGTGACACACCGAGGAGTTTATTAACACATTTATGACTGTTGCAAGCTTTTATTTGCGATTATACAGGCACTTGGGAGGCAAGACGGTAACTCTGATAGCGGCGGTAGTGAAAAGACAGATGATGAGCTATGATAAGAGCTGGCTCTCGTCTACCAGTGTAGGAGGGAAGCGTCTTCTCCACTTCCTTTGATCACACTCTCAGGACTGTTGATGATTCACACACCTCATTAGCGTCGCCGGTTTCTTTCTCCACCACATTCACGTTTCTTTCAACGGAAAAATGTGTGACGACAGTCTGGCACCTCGGCCCGAGTGTCCTTTCAAGGGACCTGCAAACTGCTGAATGTGAGGTTGATTCCAATATACAGTATTACTGCCAAACAAAAACTGCCCTACACTTTACATTAGTGTAGCAACTGCTTATGTGCAGAAATGATTTAATATGTGTACAGGAAGTAGCGGCTTAGTGATTAAGGTATTACATTGGAAGATTGGGGGTTCATTAACTAGCACCATCTAAGATGCCACTTCTGAGCACCTGAGCAAGGACCTATTTTTTTAAATGTCCTAAATATCATATGTAACCAATTTAATATAATTTGGTGTCAAAATGTTATTTCGCAAAAAAAGTGATATCATTTCAGATGAGCTACTATAAAGGTTTTGTTGATTTCCTTTCTTAACACAGCACTGCTGGATTCTCTAAACCAATTAAAAACGGGTTCAAAACTCTTTTTTTATGCTGGTTGTAAGGCACTTATATGTTTTTAAATATTCTGTGGAATTTATATATCATACTGGCCTGTCAATTCATTTATTTATTTGCATACACACCCTGTTTGCACAGAAACAGTTGAAATGTTTTATACCCAATTGGGAGGTTTTGAATTGAAGGTAAATCTTGGTTTGGGCAGGTGTCCAAAATTTGGGATCAGTCTGGTAGTTTTGAAACGTACTTATATTGGTAGCGGTGTTGAGGGGTCGAATCCAGGTATTTCTGGTCTTCCTGGTCAGTGGTGGGGATTGAACCCATATCTCCCAATATATTATTATATATAAATCCTAACTCTCCTTATAGCTTAATATTTTCTCTAATTCAGTCACTGTAGCATGAGAGCATCTGCATAATGCAAGCGGATAACCACTTTACCTTCTCTATTAAATAGATGCGTTGTTAGCTCTTTTGTTCCCTGATTCAACCGCACATGCTGCTAAAGAACACAGATGAAACCAAAGGCCAAGGCTACACGAGTGTAGAGCTCCAGCTGGCCTGTTAACGTCTACTGTAGTCCAGCTGCTTTCTCTTTCACGGTGTAAGCTTTCCTCCACTCACCCACAGTGGGCTCTGAAAAGAAAAAAAAAAGCAGGGGTGAGATAGATGTGGGGTGGAAAAAAAAGAAGAGGAAAAAAATACTGGGGTGGGGGTGGGGATGAAGCGGTAGGCGTCTGTGAAAGGCATTAGGCAGCGATTGCCTCAGCATGCTCCTGGCTGTGTTTAATGAATCACTGAAGGAAAGAGAGAGAGAGAGAGAGAGAGAGAGAGAGAGAGAGAGAGAGAAAAGAAGAGGGAATAATCCATATAGATAGCTAAAGGCAGTATGAGCCCTGCAGATTGGGGGTGGGGGTCACGGCAGCGCTCTCTTAGCACCCAAAAAAAAAAAAAAGAATTCATGCTAAAAGGAAAGCCTTTTTTTTAAATATATATATATAAAAGGGATGCTTTTGTTGCAGGGAGAGAAGCAGCATCTGCTGTAACGGTGATCAGACTGCCAAGTCAGCATGACCGCACTGTTTTATGAGGCCTGAGGCTTCACCTCTCATTCGTTGCCCCCCCCCCACCACCTCTTCTTTATTCATCCGTTGATTAGGTGTCAAGAACAATGAGGTAATGCAAGAGACGGCTTGGACTACAGCAGCCTTCCTAAACGGCTACTTCTGTCCAGGTGTAACTGTTCTGCACACAACAATAGACGCAGAAGCAGAGCACTAAGATGCTGCTACGGTTTATCTGTTTCTCAGCAGAGAGAACTGAGGATAGAGAAGTGAAAACTATCCACATTTTTGTTGTTCTTCTAGCTGCTGACTAAGCAAAAAATCCAGGCAGCTCCACTTGTCAGTGTTTTGGAAATTATGCTCCAGAGGTAGACGATGCAGTGAAACAAGACAGGAAATGATGATTAGTGCTCCCTGCTGAGTCAAATCAAGGCCAGAACTGATAAACAGCCTACAGGCCACAGCACAGGCCACAGCACAGACTTTAGTTAAATATTTTACAAGGTTTGTTGAAGAAGACATTAATACATCTTCCTCTCTATCAAACTAATTGTATTATAGATACCAATGATATTTTAAATTTAAATTATATCTTATTATATATTAGTGTTTTATATATATATATATATATATATATTATATATATCTTTTTATGTCATATACTGCAGAAAGAACAAGTCACTTTAGAATATAAAATGTGTTTAATGTAGTAAAAAAATATTGTATTGAAAAGCCTGATATGGATCATATTCATATTTGATTACTTGTGAACATTGATAGTCTCATTAGAACCTATAGAGAACAGCTGCTTATATGTTTTGCTAATAGGAAAGGAAAAGACACTTGACCAGGGAACATTTAGTTCTGATTGTACCGCGTCCTTAAATGTCAGATGTTACATACTAACCAAATATAATCTAGTATATTCTAAATGTCTCTGCTGGATCTATTGAAAAATTGAAATAATAAGCGTTATAATTTATGTAGATATTTTTTAGACATTGGTAATTATTATATATTTGTGAATTTAATTATTAGTGCTTTATCTCGAATGGTTATAAAACTTCCTGACTTTCTTAGAAAGATATAATATCTTAGCAGATAGAAATAAAAAACTCTGGTTTCCTCCCACAGTCCAAAAACATGTCCATTTGGTTGATTTAGTGATTCTAAATTGCCCATAGGAGTAAATGTGTGTGTGGTTGTTTGTCTATGTGTTGCCTTGCATTGGAAATGCATTTATTGAGTTATTGTATATATTGTTTATATAGGTGAAATACAGAGTTAATGACTTTTCAAGAGTTAAGTATTGTTTTTGTTTTTTAATTTTATTGTTTACACCCTTTATTAGTCCTTAGCTATCTGATAATTACATATTCGATTACGATTGTTATTGACGTTTGGACTAAAATAAAGCCAAAAAATATTTAGATATCAGATTAGAAGTGGTGATTTAATGGTTAAGGTGTTGGACTAATACCAGAAAGATCAGGGGTTCAATTTCCACCACCACCAAGCCACCACTGTGGGCCAATTGCTGTAATTGTAATATAAAATGTCTAATTCAATTGCAGCTGAATGCCAAATATTAGCAGGCTAAAGAATCCTTAGGAAATCCTTAGGATTTTAATGAGAAAAGGAACATGGCAAAAATAGCTAAATATTTGAAATTAGAAGCTTATTATAGACGAGTACATAAGATAAATAAAATAAGATTCGCTTATGAGAATATTTTGAACAATATTTTTCATCCGTTTAGATCGGAAAGATTTGCCCACTATGAGCTGTAGCTGTCTGTGTGCAGCACTTGAATCAGATTTTTTTTTTAGAATACTTCAACATGTACTGAAGTCAATTATTATAAAATAGAAATACTTTTACTTAAGTACAGTGTTTAGTACTCTTTCCACAAGTGTTTGGATCTGATTAAATAAAGGGAAAGTAAAAGTATGTAACACATTACTACCCACCTCTGCATAGATCTAATCCAGATATGGCCTGCTGAGAGTTAGTAGGTCTTACAGTCACATTTCAGTCCTTTCTCCTTACATTCTCCATATTGTTCTGAGATAAGATTCATGTTTCCAGTCTAAGTGCTTGCTGGCCACCTTTTATCTTAGATCCACAAGGTCCATTAGCATCCTGAATAAGCGTTTACTTTTGTCTTATTGAAATAAGTGGCAGAAGGTCAGCTTGAAGTTTATGAAGTTTGTTCTCTGTAGTTTAATGATGAATTACCTGTTTAGGTTTCCTCCTGACCTCACAGACCCAGGAATTCGTAAACTCTCTGACGAAGGTCACAAAGAATCTATAGGCACTCCCAGATCTCGTCTCATCTTAATGACATCATCCACTTTGTACCTCATAAATCAGCACAGTTGTCCAAGATAAAGGCAAAAAGAAGCTGCCTGATCCCATGCAATCCACACACCCACTGCATACACGATCCTTCACAAGCCTACTCCTACACAGGCGGTGTGACCTTGACCTTTTCAGCCAGGAGATTTTACGAGTTGCCTGTTTGGAATTTTTCACTCCATAGGCAGCAAATAAATTGTAAATCCCAATCGTTTAACCTGAATCCCTGATGACCAATTTCTAGCATTATAGGCCTGACTGTACAATTTTCAACTTTAGCACAGATTAGCCTGAATGGCCTAATCATTTCACTTCTACTCCACAGACTTTACTTGGCAATAATTGTCCCTAGGCAACTTTTATGTGATTGAGTCTAGCGGCTGCACTCCATTTATACATTTTAAAGTTTTCATTTTAAGTAACAATGCATTGACCACACAGTTTTACAAAATAATTTATTCCAAGTGATTTAAATACACCCAGCGGAGCAAATCTCTGACATTTCCCTCATTTCTGCTCTTGGGTGAAGTAGAGAGTTTGTACAAAGAAGAACAAAATTTGCTCCCCACTTTCTTCCAGTGCTTCAGGATTTAGTTTCTCCAGAAAATGCTTGGTGGATTGGTTGACATCTGTAGCATTGGACTGCTGTTTATGTGATTAGTCTCTTTGATTTGTTGTCACCTTTTTTAAGTTGTCCCCTGATATTGCTTCCAGGTCAATGTTTTGTAAACACATCAGGAAGTTCAACGTCATGTTTAAGGAGGAAAGCTGTTGTGATTACATCTGTGATGTTTATAAATTAATGATGTATGTGTTGCATACTAGACTTTTATTGTGGGGTGATTTGCATTCTCCTAAATATTAAAATTAAAACCTAATTAAACAAGATTGTTGTGCTTTATCTGTCAGTCATGTGCTCTCTTGGGCAGGTTTTAGCTATTCAAAGCAGCCAAGGTTGAGATAAATGTGGAATTTTAAAAGCATTCTGGTGTCTTTGCAAAATGTAATCTATGGATTTTTACTGCGTTCAGATTATAAATGTTATAATAACACTGTCCTGCTGTCATCTGATGCAGTGGTCCCCAACCTTTTTATCACCACTCAGTAATGTAATTTTTTCACTCAGCCCTGTGTTTGTGTGTGCGGGTGGGTGGGGGGGTACGCGCATTGTTTATATTGTAAATATAATCATTGTGAATCCACCGTGTACTCGTACGTAACTTTATTAGCAGCTTTCTTGTAACATCGCTCCACGTAAAACATGAACATAAGATAAACATAAATTAAGTAGCAAGGCTTTATTGCGTCATTAGAGATCCGGTCGCCGCATATTCTGCAGAGAGGGTTTTAGTGTGTGGGAATCACCTGTTGCTATAAATCCATATTTCAAGTCCGACTCCCGATATTATCTGTTAAGAGCTTTCTTTATCTTGGAAGTCGTAAACTCTTCTGTCTCATAACTATTCACTATTTCATTCCAATATAAAATTGTTCTGACTCAACTAATGAAGACGGAAATAATGATTTCTTGTGCGGCCAGGTTTATATTGATCCATGAACCGGTACTGGTCCGTAGCCCAACAGTTGGGGGCCACTGTTCTAATGCATACATAATGGATACATAATAGAAAATGTGCTTCAGTTATAAGAGCATTAATGAGTTGCCTTTGTATTATAGCTCTAACACTTTGGCTGAACATTCGGAATAAGGTACAAATTGCATCATTTTGGTTGCTCCAAATAGTGGCACACTTACTGTATATAGTGTTTTAAAGCCACAGCAATGCTGCTGTATGGAATTATCTCATACAAGCAATCCATATATTAATGTTACTGTTTTACAGCTGTGCAGCCACAACCCGTTTCTTCCTTTCTTGTCTCCTTCCTTTAAATTCATGTTCAGTTCCATGGGCTTTGATTCGCATTGAAACTGAATGAAAGTCTGCTGATTGTATTTACAATTTAAGTGATGAGTCTCAGCCTACCATCAGCTTGTTTTTAGTCACTTGCACACTTTCTTAGCATTGATTGATAACTTGCTAACATCTTTATATTAACAATAACCTGCAGGCCCAGTTCTGAAAATAGCTATATTTTCTGCCTGAATCATCAAGCATCATCATCATCATTATTTGGAAGAAAAGCCTTCTGTCTTACACTCAGACCTTGCTTTATATATGTTTTTCTTTTGTTTCCGAGTGTCGCGTGTACTCCTACGTGTCTGCTCTCTTTCTGGAGAGAGGAGAGTGTGTTAATGACAGGAATGTTTGCATTAATGCCAATTTTCTTGGGAGCTGTCTGCATGTTTTAAAGTTAGCTATAACTTGCAGAATGCCATTAGACACTCTTGTTCTGACACATTATTTGATATTTATACATGTTGCAGAATGCACAAAAGATAGTGTTTTTTTGATGTATTGCTATTTGTGTTCTAAAGAAGCTGCCCTGATCAAAGTAAATCAGAACATGATTGTAGATCTTACTGTATATGAAGGTATTAAATTGAATATAATTGCTCACGGGCGGCGCGGTGGCGTCTCACAACAAGAGGGTCCTGGGTTCGATTCTGTGCAGAGTTTTCATGTTTTTCCTGCACTTCCGTGGGTTTTCTCTGTGTACTCCTGTTTCCTCCCGCAGTCCAAAAACTTGCAGATTAGGTTTATTGGTGATTTCTAAATTGTCCATAGGAGTGAATGTGTTTGTGAATGGTTGTTTGTCTATGTGTTTCCCTGACATGGACTGGCAACCCATCCATGGTGAACTCCCGCCTCTTGTCCTATTTGTGCTGGGATAGGCGTCAGCAGACCCCTTGACCCCGAATTAGTATATGAATATTTAATGTATAATTGCTCACTTGATTTAATCATAATAAACTTAATTAAGCATATTGCAGAGGAGGGACGTTGCAGTATATTGGTAGAAGAATTCTGAGGATGGAGGTGCCGGGCAGGAGGAAAAGAAGAAGAACAAAGAGGAGGTTTATGGATGTGGTGAGGGAAGATATGCAGGTAGTTGGGGTGAAAGAGGCAGATGTAGCGGACAGGGAAGTGTGGAGAAGAACGATCCGCTGTGGCGCCCCCTAACGGGAGCAGCCGAAAGGAGATGAAGAAGAAACTAAATTAAACATATACTTTATGTTCATTCCAAATGGGATTGAGGTCAGGGCTCAGTGCAGTAAACTCTGTCAAGGTGTCCAAGCTTTGTGCATGGGAGCACTGTCATGCTGGAAAAGCAATTACACATCATGGGTGAATTTATGGCGGTTCGATTTCCAAACAAGGGGTCTTTTTTTTCTAAGTGGGCATTTAAATGTAAATGTAGGAGTGTGTGTTATTTGTCTATATGTGGCCCGGTGATGGACTGGAAACTTGTCCAAGGTTCACCCCTGTCTTTCGTACTATACATATCTCCTTGACCTCAAATTAGCGAATAAGAGAGTTAGAGGATGAATGAATGAATTTTTGGCTGTTTGCCAGAACTGTGTCACATGGACACTTGATGGGTTTTCCCCCACACCACAGATGTCCAACATCCTGGTGTTTTCCTTTTATGAGGCATATTATATATCTACTGCACAAATATTTTCAGAAACTTTATACACTTTAGATATTTTTTTAACTACAGAACCAGAGTTTCACTGATCCTCCTGTAATTCTCTAATACTTCCAATTTATCTAATAAGACAGGAATTGCATGTTTATTAATGTTTAAAAATGTGTGCTGATCCAATTTATTTCCAAAGCACATACTTACAGTTCTGTTTCAGTGAAAGAGAGAGAGAGAGAGAGAGAGAGAGAGAGAGAGAGAGAGAGAGAGAGAGAGAGAGAGAGAGAGAATAAATTTAACTGGTGCGAACTGTAAGCGATAAACGATTCCATTGCCTGGATGATTCGGCATTGTTTCTGAATGCTGAAGATGAAAGAGAGGGACTTTCCCTCTCTTTCTTTAGAGGTCTGCTTCTCCATCGCTCCTTTCTGTCTCTCTCTCCCTCTCTCGTTTTTCTGGCATTCTAACATTAGCCTCATGCCTTTGATTCCTGTCATCTGTAATTGGAGCTCTCATTCTGCAAACTGATTTTGCATGCTGGTGGCTGTTTCTACTTTTTCCTGACAGTTGCTGATAAACACTCATTCCTCTGCTCGGATCCGAATTAATTCAGGCTGCCGTGGTTTTAGGAGCTTCTTATCCGGATCAAGCATTATTGCATACTTGCATGGCATGGAGTGGCAACATTTTTCAATTTCACTACCTAAGAAAAGATCAGTATCCATTAGCACATCAAATATGGTTCAAAGTAGTGAGTCGTCATAACACGTCATAAGCAGAAATCATACAATATGTTTGTTTGTTTGTTTGTTGTTTATTAATGTAATTCTACATTTATGAATTCATTAATGGGGGCAATGCTTTTGTGTACATCGTCTTTGCTTTTTTAAGAATGGTGATTTTACTGATAGCTGTTTAAAAGTGGGTGGGATATAATATTTTACTTTTAATATTGAAGAATTGTTTTGTGTTTTGAATCAAATATATAAAAAGTGAGCAGCACAGTGACTTAGTGGTTAGAAGTGTTGCCACAAAGCAAGAAGATTAGAAGAGTTTGCAGATTCTTCCTGTGTTTTTTGTGGATTTTTTCTGGGTAAACTAATTTCTTCCTGCAGTACAAAAAAACATGTATGTTAGGTTTGATTGGTGATTTCTAAATTGCCCATAGCAGTGAGTGTATGTGTGACCCTGTGATGTACTGGCAACCCAACTGTTTTTTGCTTTTCAGAGAAATGGAATATCTCTCCCAAATGAGCGAATAATTAGGTAAATTTATGGTAGATGAATGAAAGAATAAATATAAAGAGCGCTAAAAAATTTCCGGGAAAACAAATTCATTTTAATTTCAGGATTTTTATCTTTAGTTGACAGTTTTTTCTGAGTGTGTGTGTTTTGATAGCAGTAAGACTAAAACCAAATTTGGAATAGGGTGTTTAATGAGTATATTTGTATTTGATGGTCAGGTGTCCCAGATATTTTGTCCATATATTGTGATGCCAATAATGAGGCTGTTTTTCATTTGAAGTCATAAAGGTATACAGTACCAGGAGCCATGGTCATTAGACAGATCTGATTTAAGGTTATAGGTTATCTTTCTTTAAGGAGTTATAAGCATCATCTGAATATTTTCTCTTATTATCTCTTGACACAGCAATGGAGACTTAAACTTTAAGAAACTAGACTTTGAATTCATCATCCAGAACTGCAAATGTTGGCTGCTTCAGTCAGACGCAGGGTAAAGGAAATTTTTTATTTTCAGTCAGTGCTGATTTATGATAGCAAGCAGAGCGGTGAACAGGGTGACGTCATTGGGTCTTGCAGAGGTTAATTTTTCCAATGAAAGGCTGAGAAATGTGGCATTAATCAACAAGATTTAGGACAAATCATTTTTTCCACTTTGAAATAATGTCTAACATAATCTCTGGTTTCTGGTTTCAGATTGCTGCTTTTAGTTGAGCAACACAATCTGCAACATATATACCATAACAGCATTAAATCTTTAATTAAAGAGAAATAGAAGTGTAGAATAACGCATTTATATGTGTACATTTTTGATGAAATGGGGGAGACAGAGACAAACCCAAGTCAGAAGCAAACCTGGATCACCGGAGGGTGATTTATAGAATGGCTTTAAAGACTCTTTGGTAAATGCAATAAATTATTTTATTACTATTCATAATCATTCATTCATTCATCTTTCTACCCGCTTATTCCCTAATTCAGGGTCACAGCGGTCTGCTGGTGCGTCTCCCAGCTCACATAGGGCGAAAGGCAGGGGTACACCATGGACTGGTCACCAGTCCATAACAGGACAACACATAGACAAACAACCATTCACACACACATTCACTCCTATGGACAATTTACAATCACCAATCCACCTAATCTGCATGTTTTTGGACTGTACCTGGAGGAAACCCACGCAAGCGCGGGGAGAACATGCAAACTCTGCACAGAAAGAAATCCCCAGACCTTCTTGTTGTGAGGCAACCATACTAACCACTACACCACCACCGCCCTATACATTATCAGAAATGTGGGATATTTATTTAATTTGTTTTTTAACTAATGGAAATACTGAGCACTTTTAATCCATCAATCTAAAATGTGTCATAAGTGTCCAACTGGGTTAAGAGCTGGTAATGATGAAGACTAAAGCCCGGAGGTGTCTAATCTTATCCTCAAAGGGAAGGTGAAGGGGTTTCTAATCAAAATGACACTTTTTCATTCTACCTTTTTTAATCAGCTGATCTTTAGATTTGGCTACTACTTGGTTGGAATTAAAACCTGTACTCACACCTGCCTCTTTAAAGAAAAATTACAAACTCCTGCTTCAGAAATGATTTATCTTTACAAATATTATTAGTCAGAAGGGCATTGTATTGATTTATGCTGTCTTTCTCCTTTAAACCTTGCAAGCAAAATGTTTTCTAAAGCCTAATAGAGGTAGTTTTTTTATTGTTTATAAAAAAAAGAATTATGACACGTCAGTCATAAATTAATATACCGAAACTGACAGATTTTTAAAAGTAAGCTTTTGGAACCGGTTTATTAATTTGTTTTTTTTACTTTGAGTGTTATTGCATTGTAGAGTCTCTGGCAAATAAATCAGTGTACCTATATGTATCTATAGATAGTGAATCAGATCAAAGAGTGTTTGATGAATTAACACACTCAGAATGGAAGCTGATCTGATTTATCATGTCAGTAATGAACTTATTCAGCAAGTGTGTTGTTAAATTACCCAACGACTAACCAAAGAACCCTTGTAAATTTTGTAACTATGAAACTTGAGTCATTGCTGCAGATCTGTGAGATCATGTTCAATTAGGAGCCAAGGACATCAGTTTGGGCTCCACTTTCTCCTGCTCTTTTTCTGTCTTGTTTTGTGTGCCGTCCAGTACCCCCCTCCCCCTTTCCAATACCAGAATGATTTCCATCTGCGCTGAGTCCCAGCCAGACAACTTCTCGATTACCAGAGAAAGAGTAAGAGGCATGGTGAGAGAATCAGGGGAAAAGGGACAGATAGAAAGTGGGGGTGAGGGAAAGAAAGACTCCTGTCTTCTCCCTGATGGAACCAGCCCCTCCACCCACACACCTTCACATGGTTCCTGGCCAAATACCACAAAGAGAATAAGAGAGGAAGAGAGAAATCCTATGTTCCACTCCTGCTGTCTCTCTCTCTCTCTCTCTCTTTTTTTTTTTTTTTTACCTCATCCTTCTCCCTGTACATTATTCCTAGAGTTTAATTAAAGGAAGGCAATGTTTATATATCTGAATTTGCCCTTCTCCTTTTTGTCCTGACGATAGATTTCACAAACTGCTGCTCTCCACCAACCTGGATGGGATGCGTCCTAGTAGAAGGAGATGGGGTCAAACAGACAAAGAGCAGTGCGAGTGAGTGAGTGAGTGAGTGAGTGAGTGAGTGAGTGAGTGAGTGAGTGAGTGAGTGAGTGAGTGAGTGAGTGAGT
>JAOTRA010000003.1:5066704-5085568 GCA_026260255.1 Pseudolaguvia tuberculata | reverse complement strand
ACACACACACACACACACACACACACACACACACACACACACACACACACACACACACACACACACACACAGAGCCCTGAAGATCAAGTCTGTATTTCCTAAAAATGTTCCGTCACCTCTTTGTTTTTCCCCCCCTCCAGGATAGCAGCAGCTCTTGCAACTTGCTAAGCTAAGAATTCACAAATTAAATTTAGTGAAAACACCTTTAACTGATGTTTTAGAAATCAGTTAATAATTTGGTCATTTTCCCAAGTTCCCCCTTTTTAAACTGTATAACACTAACTGCACATTGAGCATTAGCATGCTATAGAATTTAGTAGGATGTTAAAAATTCAAATTTTTAGGTCCCATTTTTTTCCTATTGTAGCTATTATATCTAGCTGCACAAACAAAGTGTATACATTAGCTTTTGTTTTATATAGCAAACTAGCTAAGAAATGCTGAATATTTACCATTAGTCAACCACACAATATCTCCAATACTAAAGACCGAAAGGGGGTATATTTTGTGTGGTGTTGGCTTTCACAGACAACATGATTTATACAGTACGTGTAAAGATCCATAATACACCAGGCCATACCTGTTAGTCTTGAAATCATATCAAAGGATATGGACAAAAGTATTGGGACACACGATTATCACTTCCATTTTGTAAAGCACTATAGAGGTTATTGTGTGTGCCGGTGTGTTAACCCATTACACTATGGTACCGGCCTACTAGAAATTATTTATTAATAGATATTGGGGCGGGACTGGAAATTCTCATATAGTAGTATTATTCAGCTCAAGTTTTATGTTGGGTGAGGAGGTCTGGGGTGCAAGGAGTGTTCCGGTTCATTCCAAAGGTCTTCAATGGATCTGAGGTCAGGGGTTCTGTGTAGAACAGTAGAGTTCTCTCTACTCTCTCACACTAACCATAACACACTTCTGTACTCATAGAGCTCAGGGGTTTTAAGCACAGGGGTATTGTCATGCTAAAACAGCATCAGGGTCTTGTAGTTCCAGGAAAGAAATAAAGTTATGCTAGAAACGTATTAGAACTTTATTCAAAGTAAGCCTATACAACTGTATGCTTTTAAATTTGGGACAAAACAAACTTTGTGACAACTGCTGAAATGGTGTCCAAAAACATTGGGCTATTTAGTGTAAATTCTGTTCTACTAGCAAAAATCAGCCATGTTTATTTATGTAAATAATCTAAAGCGTTAAATCAACTGTTTCTCAGTACATTGCTAACAATGGAATGTGGAAAAAAACTGTAGCTAGCTGCTGGTAAATATAAAGCGTCTTGGATACCCAACACCTCAGATAGCAAACTGAGCAATTACAGGGCAGTAATATGATAGCACAGGAAGCACATATGCGTGCACGTGCTACTCCACTGACTCTAGAGAGGTATTTATGTTTGATTAGTGATATTTGAATAGGTTCACCCTTCCGGATGACTCCTTGTCTTTTGTGCAAAGAAAGAACAAAGAACGAGACAAGACTGTTTGGCGGTATGTTTCTTACATACCCTGTTCAAATAGACAATGTTCACAAAATGATACACTGATGGGGAAACTATTTTCAGAAGAAAGCCAAAATTAAATATTAAAACAGGAACAGTTTTCACAGTTCATTCATGTATTCATGATGGTTTAGGTGAAATTCCATCTGGAGTAACAAAAACAGCGATATTGAGAACACTTGACCATGATGTACACAATGCAGCAATGGAGAAACGTAACAGATATATAATATAAGCAAGATAATTCTTTTATTTCTTATTTCAGAAATACTCAGGCTGTTCTATGGTGATCTGAGGAGGAGGATAGAAACGTTTGTTTTTTAGATAACCTCTGCTCTTTGTGTGTTAGAGACAGAGTGTGAGAGGTACTGAATGGTTTGAGAGGCAGTTAACCGTAACAGGGGCTGAACTTCCTTTGTTTACCACAGACTGCAATTGCTGTTGATTGCTATTGCTAATGTAAGCTAACATTAAGAAATAGTTACTCGAGACTTTCAACGTAACAAGATCTAGTTTCACAATTATTAACTATTTAGAAACATTAGCTTTCATTATTTTTTTCTGGACAAATACGGAACTATTGTAGTGACAGGGAAACACTTTTCTATCTTAAACCAATCATGCTGTAATGATGGAAGCCTGGTATCATGCTACCATCACTGATCTCGATTCAGAATAAACCTGTATAAACAGATCAGACATGCAGAGTTTGCATAATGCCCCTCCAGATGTTTCCCCAATACATCTTCGACAGGAAAAAAGGGAGGCAACAGAGAGGGTAAGAAAGAATAAGAAAGGGATGAGTATTAAATAAGAGAAGCTTGAAGCACATTTTCAGGTTTAGAAGGGCAGTTAGAATTAGCATAGCTATTGTTCCCAGGGCTTGAGGTGACAAAGCAACCGCTTCTCGTTTCAATGCCACTGAATTGGTTTGAGATTTTCTTTGTAAAAGAAAAAGAACACCCCCACACATACACCACCTACTGAGCCACAAAAGGTAGTTGTGCACCCAGATGGGAAACTACTGGAAGAATCACGGACGTCTGCAGCTAATTTACTGGGGATGTGCACATTGATTAAGCGTATTGTTAATATTTAATATCAGTTACAGCTATGGCTGGTCTGAAAGAAGTATCGATTGAACTGCTTGGGTTCTGGTATTGGGTTGGGCTTTAGGTCGTATGGACAGACCAGGTTTGTTAAATCTAGGGTTGGGTAATGTAACAATACAACACTACCATCATCCTCTTATATATTTGTCCATTACCTCTGTTTGCAATTTGTTGCCTTTGTTAAAGAAATACAAATTACAGTGATAAAGCTCAGACAATGTACTGCAAAATCATGTCATTATACCTCAACCACATTATAACACAACCACAGAACCAGAAGTTCCAATTTGCTTTACATCTGTTCAATAATTAGGTAATGATGATTTACATATGATTTAATGTCCTGGACTGACAACAATCTAAACAATTAAGTTGTGTTTAGAATAGTTTCCTTTCACTCAGGTCATAGGAAAGTAGAGATGAACACAGGGAATCAAAAAAGAAAGGGAGCGAGAACACACACACACACACACACACACACACACACACACACACACACACACACACACACGCACACAAAAACATGATCTGAACTCTAGGACAAAGCATGTCTGGGCATGTAGCTCTCAAATCTAACACATCACTTATTAATTCTTCACTTCAGTCAGTTTATAAAAATTTTTTTAGATTATGATGGATTAATAAAACCTGCTTGTGTAATAATGTCAGCAGAAAAAATATTTCCTGTCTGGAAGGTTGGAACTCTGTCGTTACAAATCCGAATCTACACTGAGCTGTTTGGAGAATTTAGAATCTTTACTACACATAAATACAAACACACTGCTTTATCTATTCAATCGAGAGTGTTTACTGTCCAGTTAAAACACTGCATACTTACATTTAGTTATCTGTCTAGTTAATTTGTAGTTTCTATAAGCTACTTTTACAACCTGAAAACACAAATGATCAGTCACAACCCTGATCAGTCTAATAAGATGAACAAAGGGCAGCCTAAGTAAACAGGGCAGGATGTTACACAAGAGTTAAATACCAAATAAATCTGTTTAAAGATGTACACGTGTTTTAACTAGATGACTTTGTCTGACAATCATAACCTGCACTGTTTATAAAAAATAAATACAGATGTTTTAACGTAAAATATACAGATATATTTTTAAATCTGTATAATGGTTTTGACGGGACAACAAAGGAGGGCGGTGTTGTCCGGCATGCTCTCAGTCTCTTTCACCGGCTCTATCGAATCATATTGGTTTATGCAAATCAAAAATTCACATCATCCAATCGTTCGTGTTTATGCAAATAAAATCGCGTCGCAGCTTGGCCGCTCCAATCAGACCGTTTAAAGTAAGTAAAACGCCGCGTCGCTCCGCCCAGTTTTCAACGCTGCCTCAGGTCGGTCCGTTCATGCAAAACAGAAGCAGCCGGTTCATGGAACGCTCTCCCACCAATCCGCTAGCTTTACGCAAATAAGTCCCGCCTTTTCCCCCCGTCTGCCGCCCGGACGCTGACGTCATGCAAGCGCCCCCCCATTCCAGTTTAGTGCCGCTGCTGCTGTGTGTCTGCAGCAAAAACTCAGAGAAAACAGGAAAAGAGCTGATCGCAGGGAGGGGCACTTTTGGAGGAATTAGTACCACTGCCGGCACCGCAACAACCCCCAGTACCTTCGGAATACGCGTTCTGGGGGGATAGCATTTGGAGCTCGGATTTGCACTGCTACTTTCCTTTCTTCCTCCTTTTTTTACTGCCAGGACCAGAGAAGGATAGGGAGCAGAGATTTTTTTGCACCAGGGGCTTTTCTTTTCAGAGCCTCTTGTACTCTGTCTTTTCAATCCCCACCCTTCTTTCTCTTCTTTGTCCGGCTTGCCTGATCCAAGAGAGCTGCTGAGCAAATAACAACAACAACCAACCTCCCCGCCTGTTCCGAGATGCCTAGCTCCCTGTTCCCCGAGCTGGAGAGGAATGGCAGCGGCAGTAGCCAGGGGGTCGACGCCCTGGATGACCAAAGAGCTCTGCAGCTCGCGCTGGACCTCACCCTGCTCGACCTGGACGACAACCCTGCGTGCGACAATGAGCCCCGGAAGAAGAGCGTGAACATGACTGAGTGTGTTCCAGTGCCCAGCTCCGAGCATGTGGCTGAGATCGTTGGCAGACAAGGTGAGCTCTTCATCATCATCATCATCATCATCATCATCATCATCATCTTCTGTTGTTTCAGATCGCCATGCTTTATATGAAGACATGTATTTTGATCATAGTTTGCTATGCAGCAGGATGTTCCTTGCATGGCCATCACTCTTTAAGGGGGTCATTATTTACATGCAGTCACACACAGTCTGGTGCAGGAACTTGTTTTGATTTTGCTCCAACAATAGGAAGGGGGCAGCATCATCTGACACAACAGTCCCCAATCACCATGCATAACTTTATATATGTGATATTCTTCTCTCTTTTAATAAACATAGATATATAGATAGCTATGCTTAGCCATGCTGAGTGCTTTATTATTATTATTATTATTATTATTATTATTAACTACTTTAATTGTTTGGTGTGGATACAGAAAAGCACACACTACTTTGCAGCTGAAATAAAAGGTGATGGAGTTGGTGAGACACAAAAGTGATAGCCTACTTAAGCTGTGAGGGGTCAGACAGTGCCAGCTGTTTGTCTGTGGAGTCCTGGTTTAACACTCCCTGCTTCTTCCCTGACTCGATGTTCACTCAGGAATTTATTGCACGGGTTCTAGGAACTGCTGTATTATTGTTTACTAGTCTTGTCAGTTTAAAGTTTAGTCATAATGCTAATATTAATCACACCCTTCTTGTCTGGGCGCAATGTGAAAGCAGGGAAAATCCAGATTTTTTCCCCCCTCTGTGCTATTTTTGACCCGGACCACTGTGTGTCATGTAACTGAGCATGTGGTTTGAATTTATGCCCTGCAAAAACTAAATGACTCGTTGTTCTTAGCTTTTAAAGAACACATCTGCCTGCAACCTGCAGACATTTGCATGTAACATGTTTTTCTTTGTCAGCACATATAATGCTTTAAGTTTATTTTTTTTCTACCTTTTATTGTATGTTTTGTCTGACAACTTTTGTCACTTTAGTTTGTAGTGTCTTCTTTGCTTTTGTGTGGCTTTTGTGTACCACGGGGCATACATAAATCTCAATACAACAATTAAAAAAAAGTTCATTTACATTTTCCCATAAGGTGCATCATACAGCACTGACATCTAACTTGATTCTTCCTCTTTAATTTCTTGATATTTAGGCTGCAAGATTAAAGCCCTACGTGCCAAGACCAACACATACATTAAGACCCCGGTGCGAGGGGAGGAGCCTGTGTTTGTAGTGACTGGCAGGAGGGAAGACGTAGCCATGGCGAGGAGGGAAATCATTTCAGCAGCTGAGCATTTCTCTATGATCAGGGCATCGCGGAACAAAAACAGCAGTATGAATGGGAGTGGCAACGTTCCTGGGCCTCCTAACCTACCAGGTCAAACCACCATCCAGGTACGAGTACCATATCGAGTTGTCGGGTTGGTGGTGGGACCCAAAGGAGCCACAATCAAGCGCATCCAGCAACAGACACACACCTATATCGTGACCCCGAGTCGAGATAAAGAACCTGTGTTTGAGGTAACAGGCATGCCGGAGAATGTAGACAGAGCACGGGATGAGATTGAGGCACACATCGCCATGCGCACAGGTGCTGGGCTAATCGAGTTTGCCAACACCACTGATGACAATGACTTCCACGCCAACGGCACTGATGTGGGCTTTGAAATGCACACAGCGGGTGCCAGCAGCCATCATGCCAGTCTGTGGGGCAAAACAAGTGCAAGTGCTAGTGCCAGCGCCACACCCAGCCTAGGACGCAAGCCCTTTGCCAGCTATCGCAATGACAGCTCTAGCTCTCTAGGTAGCGCATCTACTGACTCATACTTCGGCACCAACTACAGCCCTCCGAGTCCTGCACTGAGCTACAACAACAATAACAACAACAACAACTTGAACATCAATGCCAACTCGTTTGTTTACAGCAGCGAGATTGTCTCTCCTGACTGCGCTGAACTTACTTTTGATTCCTCGCCCGGATTTGATCCGGCGCCTGGTTTGCTTTGGTCTCAGTATGAACGTAGCATGAGTTTAACAAACAGTGCTACACCCTCCATATTCCCTTCCAATGCTTCCAATAATGCCAATGGGGTTCTGTCCAATCAACGGCGACTGAACGGGATAAACAGCTCCGCCCAGCCTCGTTTATCCCCGCCCCTTCATAATGTAGGTGGGATCAGTGATCATCCACTTGCCCGGAGAGTACGCAGTGACCCAGGCGGCGGTTCCTTAAATTTCACAGGCTACAGCAACATGGCTTCCCATCTTCCCGGTCTGCCCTCAGATTCGTCAGCATCCTCTTCCTCTTCATCATCCTCATCTTCCTCATCTTCTTCCTCCTCGGGAACGAGCCGTAAAGGCAGCCGGGACTGTTCAGTGTGTTTTGAGAGCGAGGTGATCGCCGCCCTTGTGCCATGCGGCCATAATCTCTTCTGCATGGAGTGTGCCAACCGCATCTGCGAGCGCAATGACCCCGAATGCCCCGTCTGCCATGCTGCAGTTACTCAGGCAATACGTATATTTTCATAAATAAATGAACATTAAAAAAATCAAAGACATGACATGATACAATAACACAGAAAGCACCACAAAGAAACATTTAACAACAAACTCCTGTTATGGCTCCTAATAATGTTGCATTAATCATACGTGTATATACATATGTATGTGAAGCCACAGTATCCAAAACAGTGAAAGCCGAACGAGGGCTCTGGTGTCATTTGCTTATACTGTAGCTCGGGACAAATAATTTCAACCTCTAATGCATGTTTTCAATGTATTTAAAAGCCTAGTAATCTCCATAGTTCTAGTACAGACAAAAGTTTTCCCGCAAACTCCAGAGATGGGCCACAAAAAGTCTGGCCAAAAGGTACGTGAGACAGCTTGTAGAAAGTCAGGCCTTTCGAATTCACCAAGGAATCGGAAAACCCACCGCTAAAGTGTCATCATCGACGATACCGAGGCGAAACCATTTGAAGCGGAGTGATAACATATCCTGCATATATATGTATATAACAAACAAACCAACAAAATCCACACGTTTTAAATATTAATGACATTAATACAGATTGAAGTATTTTATTCTTTTTTGACTTGAAAGATTATATTTCATATGGCAAAGATGTTTACAGATATTTTAATTTAAGTTCAGTGAACTTTTTTGTAGCTGGGTTCAAATATGGTTTATTTTTTAGTATGGCCTTCGGGCAACGAACACTGTATTATTTTAATATCACATGGAAAAACGTGGACGGACGAGCTCGGAAACATGGCGTGTGCTTGCATTTAACAGTATTCTGTTGGGACTGAGGGTTTCTAGGTTCAGCAAAAAAATCTTTTAAATCTGTTTCACCCAGCATATTTTTTATTCAGTAATATAAAGCATATTTTATTCTATATTATTACAAAGCATTCAAATGTATAAAACTTAGTAAGTTGGACAAAAGGATACCATTTATGCTTTCTAAAAATTTGTATGAATTAGATTCCAGTGGGTATTACAGACTTCTGTTGCACCACTATAGTTTTAGTATTTCTATTTTAATACGTTTGTTTACCACTTGTTTATGTATATGTAGGTGAAGTTACTTGAGCGTAAAAGTACTTTATTGAGCAAAGTTTAAGAACAAAGTATATTTTATTTTATGATAAAAAGGCCTTTAACCTCATGGTCAAATACTAATATTATATTTGCTGAAACAAGATTTGAAAATGTATCAAGAGTTTTATTTTTCTGACATTTAAAGTTCTACATGATAAAGTAAGTAATGGTGCTACTTCATGTTTTTTTAAGTTTTTCTATATAAGTCCAATAAAATGGTACATGAAAAGACTGGTGTTGCTTGAATTATTATGGACTGTTAACTGTTGACATTCTGTGGAAAGTACACAGTAGATACACATGGACTGGTTTAGAATAGAACACTTGAGTGGAAGTGTCCTGTATTTTAATACCCATAGTGAAATCTAGTGTAAAGATTCACATTATTCATTTAAAGGAAATATTTTAATCATCCTTTAGGTCAGCATACAGCCAGGTTATAATAGTGTAAAGCTTATATTATGTATAGCAACCCTTATTCGATCATACAAGATATCAGTTACATAAAAACCTTCTTGAGGCTTATATGATGGAATTGAACCAATCCACAATCTAATAAGTGTTCATACTGTCAGTGATTTTCATATGCATAAAATTAAACACATAAAAAGAGCAGGATATGAAAGGTGAAAGTTTGTTAAAAGTGATTACAATGTAGAGATTAGAAAAGATAATTGTGTTTTTAAAAGCAAAATATAGGAGATTTATGTGCTTTTTAAACACTTATCTGAATTACCCTAAACAACTTACTACACCAATTACTACTACCACCACTAAATAATATAAGTTTGGGAAACAGCTGAACCAATAATAAAATCTAGTATATCTTTTATTCTGGTGTTAAAATGTACATCTGCAAATAAATAAGGGAAGTCTGTAGTCTGTGCACATCTAAAATCATTACACACACACAAATTACTTAGTGCTGTGTTTAAATGTCATAGAGCCAAGAATAGTAGAAATGGCCATTAAACCATTTTCCTCAGTAGGACAGAGAACAATGATTGTTTTGGTTTGGGTTCCAGTTCCCTTTTCCATGGTTTGTGCTGCTAAATCAGGATCAAGAAGTATCTAAGTAACACTGAGGTGCCAACATTTACTGCATCTTTTCTGGTGCTTAATATTTTGTTGCTTATCTATTTCCTACAATCACTTTGTCACCTGAGTCTTGGAATTGGGTCAAATTATTAAAAAAAATTATTATTTATATTACCTTTCACAGTATTTATCAGACACCATTACCCAGAGCATTGTACAATTTTTTTATTTTTTTCCAGTCGGGGTTTAGGGCCTTGCTCAGGGGCTCACTTGAGACTGCTTGGTGGTCCTAGGAATCAAATTCAATATCTTTCCATCACTAGTCCAGCACCTTAATCACTTCCCTTAGTTTTTTTCCTGTAGCTCTTTTTCTATGTAATTATTTTTTAAAAATTTGTTTGAAACTTTTAAATGTTGGAACACAGTGAAATTGTTGGAGGTCTGTGATCCAACACAAACATGTGACTTACAAGCGTACATTCATTCATCCATTCATCTTCTTGCCCGCCTATTCCCGAATCCGGGGTCACGGGGGTCTGCTGCGCCTATACCAGCACACATAGGGCGAGAGGCAGGGGTACACCCTGGACGGGTCGCCAGTCCATCCCAGGGCTACAAGAGTACAACATGCACAATTGTGAGAGAAGAGTGCAAAAAGAACATTAATCAGAGTGGCTTGGAAATAAACAATAGTGTGACTACAATTCTATATAGACTGATTTACTTATCCATACAAATGCGTAGTAAAAAATGAAAAAGTGTGAGATTATTATTATTATTATTATTATTATTATTATTGTGCAGTGTGGTTGTAGGGTGATTCATGGTGACTTAGTGCTGAAGTGTGACATTCCATCACAGTAAAACTCTTACTCTGTTTTTGGTCTGGTAGATTGTTTATACACAACCACCAAATGATTTGGCATTATAACAAAATTATAGCCATAAGATAGTAATATGGAGTGATGGTAAGATGGATTGATGGTGTGAATATGAGATGGAGTAATGAGCTGGCCTGATGGTGAGATAGAGTGGTGTGAAATGATTTGATGAGATGGAGTAATAGTCAGATGTAGTCATCGTAAAATGGAATAATGGTCAGATGGAGTGATAGTGAGTTGGAGTTGTGGTGAAATGGAGTGATCTGATCATCACCATCACTATTATTCCATAATACACAATAAAATATCTGAAATTTCAACATCACTCCAATCAATCTAGCTATCACGCCAAAACTACATCTGAATATCAATTTACCTGGCCATCTCACCATCACTCCATAACTCCATCTGACCAAAACTCTATCAGACCATCCCACATCACATTATCTAACCATCACTCTTCATTACTTCACTATCACTCCATTTCACTGTCACTCTATCACTCCACATGGCCATCACTCTTTCTCGCCATCACTCAATAATTCCATCTGACCATTACTCTATTCCACCATCACTCAATCTAATCCTCACTATACCTCACCATGAAAATTAGTCCCCTTTTCAGTGACTGTAGACTTTGTCCAAATTTATATGGCCCATTTCTTGTGTAGACCTAATTCTAATCAGCTGATCTCATCAGCAGTGGTAGATTTCTCTTTAAACGTTTCATCAGATTAATAATTTTTTGGTTTTCGTTATATGCATGGTCTAGAATTGAACCTTTAATTATAATATACCTTAATATAATGGTTATATATAATTACCATTCAGTCATTCATTGATCTTCATACACACTTATTCCCTAATTCGGGGTCACAGGGGTCTGCTGGTGCTTATCCCAGCACGCATAGGATGAGAGGCAGGGGTACACCCTGGACAGTTTGCCAGAACATCGTAGGGCCACATATAGACAAACAACCACTCACACACACACACACACACACACACACACACACACACACATTCACTCCTATGGATCACTCCTAATTATATATAATATAATATTATTTTTTGGAATTGTTGTGTTACTGACGTTCACAGTGGGAAATACTCATAATAAATAAGTTGAATCGTTTACTGCTCGTATTGCCTGTTGGATGGTACTGTTTATATATTTATGAATATACAGACCCTTCAATCTCATCCATGTTTTCCATCCATCATCTCTTTATTCCAAAAAGTAGTATTATAATTTACATTGTTGTTTTTTTAAGACCAAAAATGCTGCTCCATGCTCACATGAGTATATTTATGTCACAGCAGTTTAGTTATTAAAAAAGAACTAAAACTAGCAAAGTCATGATGTTGACAAAACTCGAATTGCCCACAAGTCAAAAGTATTTTCCAAAAGCTGGTTTTATATTTTAGCCCATAGTGCAGCAGTTGAAGTGTCTTGTGGTTTTTGCATGGAAAGACTGACTGCAAGAAATTCTGCCGGCATCGCTTGATGATAACCGCACAGCGAATGGGCCTTAATGATCGGGTTCAGATGGAAACATGATGGAACTGGCCCTCATAAAACCTCACTGCGAGGAAACAACTCCAGCACCCTTGCTGGAAAAAAAGCTGACAAGTGCTTCATCCAAATTCAGAACATATGCCCTTGGTCCGAGTAGCTCAGCCTCCTCATTTGAAACGCTGCCCGATGGTGGGGCAAGAACACGTGACACGTCTCTGAAGCCCAGCCAAAGATTTTTTTTATTACTTTGTGTTTTCCATTGAGCTCAACTTCCTTAATGTGTCATCAGAAGTAGCAGGAAGGATGCCAGCTGTACCACACAGCTAGTTTTAGACCTCTGCTCATCTGTCTCAGTCTGGCCTGTAAAGAGAATGCATGTATCAGAACAGGAAGCATTCGTTGCAGTAGTGGTAGAGGGTATAAGTACATAAAGTTATGAGTGTAAATCCGATGACTGCCACTGTTGAGCAAAGTCCATTAACATTTAATGGTTTTAAACCCAAACCCAAATTAGCATTTTAGACTTGTGGAATGTAAGCATCTGCAAATTTTGCAAATCTTCACCGTTCCGACAGTGATTTTTTCCATCTGTCTGGCCAGCATTTAAAAATGTAATGCATATTTTTTTCTGTTTTTCAGAGCAGGAAAAAGACTTGAGACAAAGTAATTGATTAAAATTATTTAATTTTATTTAATAATAACAAATACTATATTTATACTAATCTGATAGTTCAACACTAACAATTTATACCTTGCTTGATATATTTTACTGCTTTCTTTCATGCCTTTTAGTAAGTACTTAAGTTTAGCCAGAAGTTTCTTACTAGCTGCTTTTAAATCTTGTAATTAGCTAAAATGTTGTATTAATTAAGTTGTATCTAAATACCTTTTGCCTTTTTGTAAACTCACGATTTGTTTATTAATCTGCACTGGGAGAATTCAGATCACACTGCAGATCCTTAGGATGAACATTTTTAGCCTGTCGTAATTACATTTATTAACTAAAAGCTGCATATAGTATATATAATCTTTACTGAAAAACAACTAGTAGAACAATTAATCCCACTTTAATCCAGAGTTAATTAGCAAGATACTGTAATGGTTTGGTTAATCCTGTAACGTAAATGTATGCATGATTTAATAAATGTTGAATTGATATTCCTGATTTAGTGATGTATTTGCTGGCATAAGAGTTGTATAGTAGTTATTTGTTGTGTGTTCTGGCCTGGTGTTTGGCAAAGTTGTATTTTTCATAAGGGTTTCTAAAATACACTTTGGATCTACAGTCACCTTGTATAAAATAAATCACATACCATAGATAAAAGTTTCGAATGAGATGTCATCTTTTGGTTTATGCGTACAAGACTTTAGTCCTTTATGTGTTTCATTCTCTACATAACTAAATGTAAATGACTACAAAACCGAAGAGAAAAACGGTGCAATTGAGGTTGCTGTGAGATGTGACTGTAATGCTGTGTAAGAAGGAGGTCATCCATTCTCTATTTATATCGCCTCCAGCACGGCCCATCAGAGTCAGGAGTGTCTGAACAACGCAGAGACACGGACAATTGAGATGAAAACGAGTCAGCGGATACCGACTCACTGTAATTTATAAACTGAGGCCTACAAACAGAGTGATGATGCAATCTGTCTTTGTCTCTTACTAAAACTTTAACACAAATACACAGTGAAATGAACATAGTGACTATTAGTTTTGTCCACATGTGAGTTCAAGCTTTCTCAAACTCACTGCTTATCCATTTTTCTTTTTTGAACTACTTCTCATATGCACATGTATACATGCTTTCTCTGTGGTTTTTATTGCCCATGCTCTTTCTTTCTTACATGCTCATCTTTGTGTAAATGTCTGAGGAAGAAAACTAAATTGCATCTATTTGCAATCAAATCTACGTTTATTATTATTCATGTTAGTGAAAAGTACCAGCACATCTTTACAATAATTGTCTGTATCACTGTGTGGACAGGTATGTATGTCAGTATACACAGGGCTGAGGAAACCTATCTTAACAGTCTTAGGTCAAAGACAGGAGTCATGATGTTGTAGTATATCGCTAAAACACATTACAATTTAGAGGCATGAAGAAAAATTCTGTACAATTTTTACTAAGGAAAGAAACTAGAAAACACTGCTGATCAAGGTGACAACGGTGACTCAAATGATTAAGGTGCTAAGCTGTCGCTAAGCTTGGACATCCAGAAAACTCCTCTGTCACTGTTGTGTCATTAAATTTTAATCCTTCCAGGGGCACTGTATCATAGCTGCCCCGGCATTCTGACCCCAGCTTTCTGTGGTATATTCATTCTTTCATTCTATTCCCTAATTCAGGGTCACGGGGGGCTGCTGGTGCCTATCCCAGCAGACATAGTGTGAGAGGCAGGGGTACACCATGGACAGGTTTCCAGTCTATTGCAGGGCTTGTCTATACACATAGACAAACAACCACTCACACACATTCACTCATATGGGCAATTTTGACTCATCAATCAACCTTTTTAGGTTTTAGGACGGTGGGATGAAACGGGAGTACCCGGAGGAAACCCATGTAAGTGCGGGGAGAACATGCAAACTCCGCACAGAATTGGGAACTTCTTATTGTAATGTGACCGTGCTAACTACTACCCCACCGCGCTGCCCCTCTAAGGTATATGTGACAAATAAAACATTTTAAAACATGCACACAAACATCCAAACTCAGAGAAGGCAATTTAGCTCAATCTCAGATATCATACACATGAATCGCTGGTTGTATGTCTGATTCATACAGCACACTTAGCTGGAGGTTTTATGAATTTTGAAGTTGCTTCTGATTGGTTGATTTTTACAGGAATTCCAGAAGACGTGTGTGTTGCATTATGTAATCGCCCTGTTTGAAACAAACGCAAAGCGATATGTTAATATTTGTATAATGTTCTTTTCTGAACCTTAATTATGACAGATTAAATACTGGATTTTCAAAAGTTTTACTAGATGCATACTAGCCTGTCATTCATTCATTCATTCATTCATTCATTCATTCATTCATCTTCTTACCTGCTTATTCCTTAATTCGGGGTTACTGTTGGGATATTTCCACACCGCAAACGTGGACCTCCACACTCACAGAATGGCGAATATTGTGTTAGATTGTGTTGTTACTGCTGACTAATGCTTTAATGTTTATCCTGTGACCCCGAATTAGGGAATAAGCCAGTTAGATGATAAATAAAAGAATTAATTACTAAGTTAATTAATGGAACTCTTTATAAGTGTAAATTAAGTAAACGTTGTTGCACCTGTGTTTGTGTACATGGGGGCATGTGCTTGTGGTGTGGACTATATTGTTCCACTAATACATCTGATAGGTGTGTTCCCTTTTGTTTTCCTCAAATTTTGCACACACAAACAAATGCACACTTACTACATACATTTCCCCCTAGCTTCTCTTACACAAACACACACTCACACATGCACACTTTCAGACTCCATCTTTTATTCATGAATCACAGCGCTCATCACCGTGAGGGGCTTATCTGCTTTAAGCCCTGCCACCTGATGACACACTGCCTCGTGCTAACTAGCATCCTGTGTCTGCATCACTGCCTGCTCATCCCTCCGAGAACCTTACACTTGTCTCTCCTTGCTAACAACCCACAATGTCTTCCTCTCTGTATCCACACGCTGTCAGCAATACGTAACCTGCACACAAACTTTGTAATTGCAACTTACATACTCTGGAGAGTGAATTTTCCCCAAATTTTACAAAAACACGGAAGTTCCACAAGGCGGCGCGGTGGTGTAGTGGTTGCTTCACAACAAGAAAATCCCTGCTCCAACCAGGGGTCTTTCTGAGTGGAGTTTGCATGTTCTCCCCACGCTTGCATGGGTTTTTCTCCAAGCATTACCAGTCAAGGGCTTCTTGTGCAGGTTTGCTCTAGGTACTCCAGTTTCCTCTCACAGTCCAAAAACATGTACATTAGGTTGATTGTTGATTATGAATTGCCCATAGGAGTGAGTGTGCAGCCGTGTGATGGACTGGCAGCCTGTTCAGTGTTTACCCCTTCTGCCTTTCGGCCTTTCAAAGATTTGGGATAAGCTCCAGCAGACGCTATGATCCCAGACAAGGGAATAGGCAGACATAGAAAATAAATGAATGAATGAATGAATAAATAATCTGAAAGTGTACTTTACCCTGGGAGTTCCATATGCTTTACTTTAGGCATGATTTACTCTGTATCTTATTTCCATCAACACATGTCTTTTACATTCCTGTGTTTGTGAGATTACTTTAGATAGTCTGAATGCAGTATGAAATGAAACTCAGGCTTAAGGTCTTTGCACACTGAGTCCAATTTGTCCGTCTGAAATATTCACATGTTAAAAATAAATACCACTTCAAGTTGTGTCAATCACACATACGTTTATATTTACAGCATTATCTAGAGCGACTTCCATTCATTACTTTTATACTACTGAGCAATTAGAGGTTGAGGGCCTTTCTTAGGGGTCCAGCAGAGGCAACCTGGTTATTATGGGAATTGAACAGTCATCTGCTAATTAGTGGTCAAACAACTAAATCACTGCACTACCACTATCCCTTCTATTGTGCCAATGATGAGAGCTGGTTTGAAAGTAGCATTATGTATGTGTGTTGTAGGAAGTTGGTAGCAGAGCAAAGAGGGATTTTGCCCAGAGTTTGGAGCAGGTTTTTTAAAGTCTGAGTTTTTTATTGTCCTGAAGGTGCTCCACTTGTGATCCATCACCAGCTCAACTCTTGTAAAAGGCCATATTACCATTCATGTTATTTATTGAAAGTATCATTCATTGATGTACAAATTTGCTAAACGACAATGTGTAGTCAGACGTTTATTATTTATTGAAATCTAACTTGCCGCCATTTTCTACGTTGGCTGTCCCTCAGCATGCCTGTGGCATCTGGCTTTTATCTTAAATCTGCTTTTATGGTGGCTGATAAAACATGAGATCCAAAGACCCAGATGTGAATCAGGATAAGTCTGAGAAGAGACATATGCATAAATAAATATAGATGCAATATACTACAAATGCAACATAAATTGATTGTTTTATTGGATTGTATATTTTATTTTGTTAATTTTTAAAGGTTTTCAAATGATACCCAGGTTTATTAAATAATTTATCTGGGGTGTCAATGTTTCAAAAGGAAACCATCTATTGTTGCGTTGCACCAGATATACAAACCAAAAGAACGATTTGATTTTTACTAACTGCATTGGGTATTAGATTGTACTGAGTGTTAATGCCAATGCTAACCTTTGTTTTTGTCATAGTTTGTCAAGGTTGGAATGGAATAACTTGAATGTCCTGCACAGATCCCAAACCAGTGAACATTCTGCTGAAGCACTTACCCCCAGCCTCCTAAAGCAACAAAGTTTAACATTTTTTGTCTATTGCTGACTTGAATTTTTGTGGCCAAAAGAACACAAATTTCCACAGTCACACCCAACATCTAGTGGAAAGCCATCCTAGAGGAATGAATGTTGTTATAGGGGAAACAAATGTTTGACAGAGCATAACGACAATGCAATTTCCAGAATTACATTGTGTCACAGTCGTGTAGTACAAATTATTGCGGCTATATATCACTACTTCAAATTCTTTTTTTTAATACTAAGCTTGTGTTGCATTACATTGTGTACACCCAGATACACATGAGTGGGTGTGTGTGTGAGCGTGTGGAGGAGTACATGGCATATTTTGCATTCACATCTGAGGTAAAACCTTTTGTTAAATTGAAGTAGGTCTATTATAAAAAGCTGAATTAAGTGTAATCTAATATATATGTCTAGCCATAATATTTCTAATGTATTGCAATCTAGTAAATCAAGTCAAGTCACCATTATTTCTTTAGAGCTTTTTAACAATAAAGACTGAAATCGGCTTTGCAGAATCAAATAAGGCAAATAGTGTTCATTCACTAAAGCACCCAATATATCTGTAAATTAGTATGTTAAAATTCCATTTAGGTTTGCTCACCATTCTGTACTAAAATAAGAAGGGAAAAGATATTTAAATACCCCAATAAACTAATATATACTAATTCAGTAAAAGTTTTTAAAATAGAATAACGTCTGTATTTAACGTCTGAGTATCAAGGTTATGAGCTGACGACTGAACCAGTCTTGCATAATGTGAGCTAGATGAATCCTGGCATTGTTTTGGAATGGCATGCCATCAAAGAAGAAACCATTGATGGAATCTGTTCATTCAATGTTTTGGGTAGTCAGCTGGCCTGATTCATCGGGCACATCATGTTGTTGAATCTGAATCAAATTAAATAAAGAAATCACAGCACTGCCACCATACACTTGTATGGTAGGCACTAGGCATAACGAGTGCATCACTTCATCCACTTCTCCACCTATCAGTCTGGAATAACCAGATGACCCCAGAAAATTAAAGCTTTTTTTTTCAGATTAGACTGATAAGTTGTTTTCTTAAGGTTACACAGCTGTTTAAGTCCCAATTCCTTGAATTCCCTTCATGTTGAGTGTAAGTGGAAATGATCTTAGTTTCCCTATTAAACACAGTTGTGTGGTCCATTGTTATTTTTTGCAGTTTAACTGATCAGTGATCATAATCGTTCAAGATTTTTTTCCAACCACATTTCTTCCACATTTCTTTTTTAATAATATGTTGGCCAGTTCTAAATCCAATTTTAGTAGTTTCAGCAGTTTTCTTGATACATGCCAATAATGTGACCTTTCTCAAACAGATCAACATCTTTTCCACATATATAAGATAATTATGAGATAGTTGTTTAAGAAATGAGAAACTACTTACTGCATCAGTTTGAGTTAACTTGTTTCAGGCAAAATGTAATTGTATATGCAGAAAGTATCCAATATGAGACTCTTACTTATTTGTTTAGTTAAATGCAGCTGTTAACTTTTTTTGGATGGGTAGTGTATAATAATGGTAAAATGTTTTGAACTGAATGATTGAAATCAACTTTACAATTATATTTATTTTTGGACTTTGGTTTAGATTTCAACTATCATATCACTTTCAACTCTATCTATCTATCTATCTATCTATCTATCTATCTATCTATCTATCTATCTATCTATCTATCTATCTATCTATC
>JAOTRA010000003.1:5043219-5054485 GCA_026260255.1 Pseudolaguvia tuberculata | reverse complement strand
CACACACACACACACACACACACACACACACACACACACACACACACACACACACACACACACACACACACCCAGTAGCAGCTGGGGCTGAGGAGGTGCAGCCATGTGCCAGAAATGCACACGATAGCTCAGTGTTTCTCAATGACACTCACAGACCAAAATTAACAGAGCACTAAAGACTTAGTTGTTTCATTATTTTAATGCCAGTTAGACGACTGTAGGAGTGACTAATCTGATCAAGCTGTTAGTGTCTTCAAGGTCCTGGATGAAGCTAGTGTAAATGTTATTGTAATATGCGTACTTACTTAAAACTACATCAAATATTAGGTTGCTATTACAATAGGGCTTTGTGGTTTGATTAAGTATAATTCTAACAGAATACTATCTGAAAATGGTTCATAATTTGTAATTTTCTTTATAAATGTTACATGCGAGAAGACAGCAGATATAGCTGGTTATTACAGTAGTGAAAAAACATCTTACCACACCTCACTATCTTTCTCCAAAAGTTGCTATAAAATTGTAAACACATACATTTTTGTTATGTTTCTATATGATACAGAATACGTTTTTATCAACAGCCAATTTGGCAGCCATGGAAAGTAACAAATTAACTAGCGTTACTATAATAGACCAGAATTGAGTCTACTTTTTAAAATAGCTTTAGGTATTCTTTGATGTAAGTATTGTATTTAACAACATTTTAAATCGGTTATTAAGTAAAAAATACGATAACAATAAATAAAATAATGCAAACAGGAAAAAATCCTGCCCCAAAAGCCACTGCACTAATTGATTGCAGGGCGTGAGAACATATGCAGCATTGCACTAACTTGCAAGAAAGAAAGATGGAGATGGACAGGACAGAGTTAAATGATGAAGACCCAGATGGAAGTGAAATTCTTTCAAATTCTCCTGAAATGAACTCTTTAACATATTTAGGACAAGAGGTAGCTTATTGATTAAGGAGTTGAACTGATACCAGAAAAACTGGGTCTTGATACCCATTTCCACCATGCAACCACTATGAGCTCTTAAATAAGTTTATTAACTCCCAATTGCTCAGTTATACAATAGAGATGAAATGTAAGTCGCTTTGTATAAAAGTGTCTGACAAATGCTGTAAAATTTAAATGTAAAAAACTTTGACAAGACCACTTTGATTTTAAGTGTAAGAAATGCAACATCTTTATTATTTAGTGTAAACAGTGTTTGCCCAGGACAACTGAACTGCAGCTAACAAACGGTAATAATTTGTATAGACCTTTAATTTATGTAATTGTAAAAACAACCATATCCTGAACTCCATTGAATCCTGTTAAAAAAGTTACTCTGTACATTTTACTCTTTACTGTTAGCAGATTTGTAGACCAGTACCTGTAAGGATTATGCCTTCGGAGGACCACCTGCAGAGGGCGCCCTCGCCCGAGTACTAGAAACTTTACTTTCTGTTTCAGCCATTGGGCGTGGCCCACCTATATAAGCAGGTGGAACTCTGAAGTGATTGTGAAGTATTGTTAACCTAGGCCTTACTGAGCGTATTTTCTAATTTTCATGTTTGGATTACTCTTTGGACTTTGGGCCTTTGCTATACCTTTTGACTACTCTATTGCTATTCGATTTGGATTTGTTTGCCTTCCCTATCTCTTTCCCAATAAAGCCATATTTAAACTCTGCATTATGGATTCTACTAATCTGTCTGCTACCAGCTCATTACAGAATACTTCGCCAACTTTGAATCCAGCGGCGATCTGAACCTTGGATGATCTACTTGCTGCATTAAACTTACAAGCCCAAATCATCCGCGGTTTGCAAGATCAGGTGCACGCCCTCACCTTGTCTGCCACAGCACAGAATCAACCAGCTCCGGCTGTTTCACTCAGCTTACCTACAGCATCTCTGCCCGCTAAATTTAGTGGAGTACATTAAAAGTACTGTTCAAGGAAGGGCTAAGAGTGGAGCTACAAGCCGAGTTGGTGTGTCGTGGCGAGAGTGACTCTTACACGGAGTTTATTCAGTGTGCAATACGTGTAGACAATCTTTTGTGCAATCACCCCGTCACCGCGCACTCATCACATGAGCCTTCTCTGCCCGAAGATCAAGTCGACAGCGAACCGATGTAGGTTGGTGCGTACAAACTCAGTGGCACAGAAAAGCAACGGCGCCGGCAACTGGGGCTATGTATGTACTGTGATCAGTCGGGTCATCTACGCCCTCAGTGCCCTATGTCCTAGCCCTAGTGCCCTATGTCCTAGCCCGCACATACAAGCCTCAAGTAGGTTTGCCCATTCATGCTGTCCATAAGAACAGTAATTTCTCTGTGAAGGTTCATTTACCGGACGGAGATGTAATGCCCTTGTGGATTCAGGTTCTACGTTAAACTTGGTGGACGCTTGTCTGGCGAGAGAGCTACGCTTACCTATTGAGCCATGTAGTCGTCCTCTTCGTATAACTACCATAGATGGGCGCAAAATCGGCTCAGCCATTACCGAAAAAACTAAATCCCTCCGCGTTGTTGTGAACAATGTCCATCAAGAAATGGCCGTTTTCTACCTCACTTATGCGCCTAAAACCCCCCTCATTCTGGGTCATCTGTGGCTGGTTAAGCATGACCCCATCATTTCATGGAAACAAGGAAGGATTGTGCAGTGGTCACCAGGGTGCAGGCAGTACTGCTTATTTAAATCTTCTCAGGAGAGCCCGGTTCCCTGTCTTAATGTGTCTTCTGTCCCTGCCAGCGTCCCTGCTTGCTATCACGACTTGGCTGAAGTTTTTGGCAAAGAAAAGGCTGCTGAACTACCGCCGCATCGAGCAATAGATTGCTGTATTGAATTGTTAGAAAACTCTACACCGCATAAAAGCCGTGTTTACCCTCTGTCCAGGCCAGAAATGGAGACTTTGGACAAATACGTTGAGGAGGCGCTTGCAGCAGGGCACATTAGGCCATCCACATCCCCTGCGGGGGCAGGTTTTTTCTTTATCACGAAGAAAGATGGTAGCTTGCGCCCCCGCATTGACTATCAGGGGCTTAACAACATAATTGTGAAGAACCATTACCCCTTGCCGCTATTGCCGTCGGCCCTGGAACAATTGAAAGATGCTAAAATATTTACGAAGCTGTATTTGCGCAGTGCTTAAAATCTGGTGCGTATAAGAAAAGGAGATGAATGGAAGACTGCATTTATTACCCCTAAAGGTCATTATGAGTATTTAGTCATGCCATATGGGCTGTGCAATGCGCCAGCAGTGTTCCAATCTTTTATTAATGATGTCCTCCGTGAGTTCTTAAATGTTTGCGCTATTGTATACATTGATGATATTTTAATCTACTCTCAGGATGAGGAGCAGCATGAGGGGCACGTTAGAGCAGTCCTGCGCCGCCTGCTGGTGAACAAGTTATACGTGAAGGCCAAAAAGTGTAACATTCACTCCTCAGAAGTGCAACTTTTAGGTTATATTGTGAACACCACTGGTATCACAATGGAGCCAGGTCGTGTGCAAGCCGTACGAAATTGGCCCACACCGAGAACGATTAAGGAGTTACAACGGTTCCTGGGTTTTGCCAACTTCTACCGGCGATTCATACAAAACTTCAGCCACGCGGCGGCTCCTTTAACCTCCCTTCTCAAAGGTAAACCCACACAGCTATTATGGACAGAAGCCACCTCTAAGGCATTTGAACTACTCAAACACAAATTCACTTCTGCCCCTATGCTCAAGCACCCAGATCCCTCTCTTCCATTCGTGGTAGAGGTAGATGCCAGTAACCGAGGGGTGGGAGCTGTGCTGTCCCAAAGACACGGGTCTCCTCCTAAGCTTCATCCATGCGCGTATTTTTCACGCAAATTGACGCCGGCAGGGAGTGATTACGACGTGGGCAATAAGGAGCTGCTAGCGGTTAAAGAGGCATTACTGGAATGGTGGCACTAGTTGGAGGGCAGTGTGCACCCGTTCACAGTACTCACGGACCATAAGAACCTAGAGTTTGTTAAGGGGGCTCATCGGCTGAACGCTCGCCAAGCCCGCTGGGCGTTGTTCTT
Organism: Pseudolaguvia tuberculata; assembly: GCA_026260255.1. NCBI lineage: Eukaryota > Metazoa > Chordata > Actinopteri > Siluriformes > Sisoridae > Pseudolaguvia > Pseudolaguvia tuberculata. The sequence continues at coordinate 5,050,445 of JAOTRA010000003.1, read as the reverse complement.
TACCTGTTTTAACTTTGTCATTACTTACAGGCCGGGGTCGAAGAATGGAAAAGCGGATGCCCTCTCTCAAAGGTACAACTTGGCGGGCCAGGAGGGCGGCTCAAAAACAATCTTCAATCCCAGTATGGTAGTGGCTCCAGTATTGTGGGATTTGGCGGAAGAGATACGCGAAGCCAGTGAGCGCCAATCCACGCCGCGGGGTGCACCACCTGGTAAGATTTTTGTGCACCCTGAATTTCGCCAGCGGTTGATGACTTGGGCCCACACTTCTTTGAGTGCAGGACACCTCGGTGAGCGAAGGACCCTTGATCTACTTACAGCATAGTATTGGTGACCACGCATGACAGAGAAGGTACGCACATATGTTCGGTCGTGCGCGGTGTGTGCCCAAACCAAGATGTCGCGGCATCTGCCAGAAGGGTTGCTGCACCCCTTGCCTGTTCCCCAGCGGCCTTGGTCCCATATTGCGCTGGACTTTGTCACGGACCTGCCGCCCTCCGACGGCTATACTGCAATACTGACTGATCGGTTCTCAAAGTTTTGCCGGTTAATTTCGTTGAAAGGCCTACCTTCCACCACTATGACTGCTAATCTCCTATTCCACCCGCATGTCTAGAGTGTGGGCGGAATTCTGCAAGCGTTTGGACATTAATCTGAGCCTCACCTCGGGGTATCATCAGCAGGCTAACGGACAGGTAGAGCGGTTAAACCAGGCACTGGGACGGTACCTGCGTACGTACTGCTCTAGGGAGCAGCAACGCTGGAGCGAGTTCTTACCCTGGGCTGAATACGCGCAGAATTCGCTCCGACATTCAGAAAACGGATTAACGCCCTTGGACTTGGGAAGAAGCCCACGCAAGACTAGAAAGGGCTATCCGGGCACAGAAGCGATTTGCCGATAAGCGTTGGAGGCAGGCGCCTACGTATCAGCCCGGGCAGAGAGTCTGGTTGTCTACTCAGCACCTGAAACTCAAACTACCCTGTAGAAAACTTAGCCTGAAATACATCGGGCCCTTCAAGATAGTACAACGAGTCAACGAGGTATCCTTTAAACTGCAGTTACCTGATCATATGCGTATTAACTCAACCTTTCATGTTTCTCTCCTGAAACCGTATTTGCCTTCAGATGATCCTGAGGAACCACAACTGGAGCCGCCAGCACCCATTGAGTTAGAGGAGGGGTTGGCATACACAGTGCGGGAGATCCTTAGTTCAAGAAGGAGGCGAGATGGGCTGCAGTACCTGGTAGACTGGGAAGGTTATGGACCAGAGGAACAATCTTGGGTGCAAGCATCTGACATTCTCGACCCCTCGCTCCTGCAAGATTTCCATGCTCGGCATCCTGAGCTTCCGGGCCCTAGAAGACCGCCAGGAGGCGTTCCTGGAGGGGAGGGTACTATAAGGATTATGCCTTCGGAAGACCACCTGCAGAGGGCGCCCTCTCCCGAGTACTAGAAACTACTTCCTGTTTCAGCCATTGGGCGTGGCCCACCTATATAAGCAGGTGGAACTCTGAAGTGATTGAGAAGTATTGTTGCCCTAGGCCTTACTGAGCGTATTCTCTAGTTTTCATGTTTGGATTACTCTTTGGACTTTGGACCTTTGCAATAATTTTTGACTACTCTACTGCTATACGATTTGGATATGTTTGCCTTCCCTATCTTTTTCCCAATAAAGCCATATTTGAACTCTGCATTATGGATTCTACTAATCTGTCTGCTACCAGCTCATTACAGTATCTTTACTTCTACTTAAGCAACATTTTATTACATTAATAGTAATTTTACTTGAGCACAATTTTTTATTACTCTTTCCACCTCTGCCAATTTGGCAACACTGCTGACATCACATACATGGGCTTTTGTTAAACAGGAACCTTGCATATTTAGGTTTTGGTCACTAGTGTGCTGAATTAAATTTGCTAGATTCTAAATCATGATTATGTAAATCACTTGCATTTATTTCATGCTTACAGGGTTGCCACATCTTTTATTCACTTAAGAAAATTTCAGCAGTATAAACTACTGGCTTAAGTATTTGCCTTAATCCCTTTGTATATGAACAGAAAATGCAGTTTGACATGATTTTATGCAGTCTATAAAAATGATTAAAATAGTGTAACCAGTGCATTGTAACACAAAAGCTCAGATTTTCATGCTTCTGTTGTAGCTGATGGGAATTAAAACACTGTAGTGTTTGATGCACAACAAACACCTATTAATAAATCTCATCAGAATTGAGAATCTGACACAGAATCAGAAGACCACATAACCTTAGAATGCACTGCTCGAACCACAGTGACAAACCACAAGTACAACAAAGCAAGTGCGCTTAGCACTTAAAACACACTAGGCTTAGTGGTTGGCACTGTTGTATAATGGGGTATAATTCCTGTGCAGGGGTCTTTCTGGGAGGAGTTTGCTGGTTCTCCCTGTGTTCCTGTGGGTTTGATGATGAATGAATGATGTGATTGTCACATTTTCCAGATTATTTCAAAGGTGTTTAGGTTAGGCTCAAGGCTAAACAGGTTTAAGTGAAAGAAAAATGCAATATACAAAGGCTTTCTAGACCTCTATATGATTCCAACAGTTTGAAAGGACATACACTTGTTTGGCTGTGGTGGTAAATGTGTTAATAATTAAAATGACAAAAGAATATTAATGCTTGAATCTCCTGAGATAGACTGGAAGTTCTCTGGAACAATGTTTAGCTAAGATGTTTACAAAAACGGAACATAGCAACATTAGATGTGCTGGTGCAGTTATAAAACCGGCAAACTTACAATTTAAGTATGTGTCTGTCTGTAGACTTTATGTTGAAGGAATCTTTATCATAAATAATCTATTAGAAACAGTACTTAGTCACTACCTAGGTATTTGTAATAATACAAAAAAACTAAGACTAATGTAGAAAGAATTTATTTTATCTACCTTCGATCGTTTTTTATCTGAATGGTTGCAGTTCTGAGGGTTGGCTGTCTCAGAACTGCAAATGTTCAAGACACTGTATATTTTTCAACAGGTTTCAAGTCTTACCAATGTGTTCAGGTCTAGAATCTCCTACAGAGAGGAAGAAAAGCCAGAAGACATAAGTGAATTTGGAACACAGCCTGATCTGACCTCATCTGGTGCACACGTGCATAGATGTGTCTGAGTATTCACACATTGCCTACCTTTATTGAAGCATGCTCTGAGCACCCTGCTTCTTAGCACATCATTCATTCCTGCTTAGTCTTTTAAGTGTCACCTGAAACGTAGGTCCACAGTGACCTTTCCATAACTTTTGCTTTGATCCTTTCAATTTACACTTCCTTGTGGCTTTAATACACTACTTGCTCACTTTTTTTTCAGGAGAAATGTATCAGATTTGTCTTTCCTCATATAACCTGCAGTTTATTTTTAGGGCTTTGAGAAAAGTACTTCATTCTTGTACTAATGAAATCAGATCAAACACAGTTTACCTTTAATCACTTCTGTCTACTCTTTAACAGAGCGGAGTTATAGACCATTTAAGATGTTGAAGCCACTTTGTGACCTTTGACCTCCAGCGAGACTCAGGGTAATGAGCATGTATAAAATAAAGCTGGCTAATCTGTGACTCATAGACTTGTTCGGAGCCTAGTCTTCACCACTTTGATCATAATCATTAACTGAAATAATTAAAGGAACTGAATTTGCCCTGTACATGATGCATGACATCTCACACTAATTGCAATTAATTTAGTGGTGAAACTGCTTCACTGATTCAGGAATAAGAAGAAAATAGACTTCTTGTTGTTTTGGACATGTGTACAGAACAGGAACATGAGTTCCATCACTGCCTCTGTTGATCTCTTAATCAAGAACCTTATTCCCTATATTATTATCTCCTGAAAAGCAACATAATAAGTATATTTTATTGTAGACTATTGCAAGACCGGCGACCTGTCCAGGGTGTACCCCTGCTTCCTACCCTATGTGCGCTGAAATAGGCTCGAGCAAACCCCTGTGACCCGGAATTAGGGAATAAGTGGCTAAGAAAATGAATGAATGAATGAATAAACTATTGCATAGTGCAGAATTCAACTGATTGCCTTTAGAAATACCATATGGCTTTTTCTCCCCAAAGACAATATGGTCAACAGGTTAGTCACAGCAAATATTTATCTGATTTGAATTCCTCTTTTGTACATTTTTTGTTTTGTTTTGATTGATTACTAGAATTTATAGTATTATTTTGAATGTATTTTAAATTCACTGCAACTTTAACTGTAACAGCAGCTTCACACCTGTCTTTTGCATAATACTGTACATAGAATGTTAATGCAATAATAGTTTAAAGCTACTAAATAGGTGTAAAATGAATTAAAGCTATTGCATGGATGTATGTGGGATGATACCTACTAATACCTACTGATACCTACTAATACATACTAATACCATTAGCATTCCTAATGTTTGGTTTTGAGTCAGACATATTGTATCACTGAGACATGCTAGTAAGAGATTTTCGCTATATCTTTTGAATAGCATCCCTGAATGCCCATTAATTTAACCTCCCACAGAGAGTGGCACTTTAGTATAGGGCATAGTAATAATCCACAAGGGCTATAAATATACTAAAACAAATAGACACTAATGTAACAAAACTAGTGACAGAAGCAACCTATGATTGGTTTTAAGTAAAGCAATCCCAGTAAAAGGTCCCAGTGTAACTGCTCTTAATATCTTGATTTTTATAGATACAAACATTTAGATATTGTCTCTGTGAGTAAAGACATAAATAACATCAGGATAGATGCCCATTACTTACCTCCTGAAAATTTACGTAGCTTCAAAAGAGCAATCCCAAACTTAACTCAACACTCCCGACACACTTACAACTTTACTCACATCTGTTCCTACTCTCTCATCCATATGAGTGCACATCATTTGAGCCACAGGCACAGTTTTATTTCCTTGATGGAGCAAATTTCCGGAGTGAGGCCCTAGTATTCATGGCCTTAAGAGTAATGGCTCACCTGCATCAGCTTTGAGAAGAGTATAGCATGCATCTGGCTCCGATGAAAAGGTGGTAAAAGTCAGTACCGATGTAACAACTTTGTTTGAAAGCGGCCTCTGCAATGCCCGTAAATAAAGTTGTGAAGGGTAAGAGGCATAGATAGAAGTGAGCTGCACCTTGTAACAGTGTGATCTTGTTAAGCACATTTTAGGAACAAGTTCACAGGGACAGAGAAATGACTATGGGCATTATCAAATGTTTTTTTAACTTCCCTCAAGACCACACTATAAATAAAAGTAGCCAGATAAAAAAAAAAGCTTGCCATCCATGCAAGCTAACAAAGTAAATAAACAATTTACAAACATTTTGTTTTAGAGTTTATTCATCTTTAGGACAATTTGAAATACTCAAGAATGACACCACTGCTAAATTAATAATAATTCATTCATCTTCTTACCCGCTTATTCCCGAATCCAGGACACCTCACAACAAGAAGATCCAGTGTTTGATACCTGAGGAGTCTTTCTGTTCAGAGTTTGCATGTTCTCTTGACACTTGTATGGGTTTTCTTCGGGGACTCCGTTTTCCTACCATAATCCAAAAACATATAAATTGGATATTCAACATAGGATTGAGTGTAACTGTGTGTGGTTGTTCATCTATGTGTGGTCCTGCGACAGACTGGTGACCTGTCCATGGTGCACTCTTGCCTTTCACCTGATGTGTGCTGGGATAGGTTCCAACAGACCCCGAATTAGGAAGTAATCAGCTAGGTTAGAAGATGAATGAATGAATTATATCTTGTTTTTTTTGCCACAGCCATGTGAAAACATGTTCAAACTTTAGAAAACATTTTATAGTTTTACAGGTTTTCAGACCTTTGATAACTTGTGTTCCTAATACTTGTATCTCACAAATACATGTATCTCACAAATGCTCTTGTTCCTGAAAAACAGATTTCAGAATTACAGGCTCTGTAATGTTTAGTATCCAAAAACATTTAACCATATATATAAACTGTCTGTACAGTCCCATAGTAAATCTTCTGTGGTGGCTACCAATTTGCTGGAGCTGCAGATGAAGATAAATTATTCCTTGCTAGATATCTCATTAAGCAGGCAGGGAAGTAACATTTGCCATCATTATTTTTTCGAGGGATCAAAGAGGCAGAACAGTGATGATTTATTCTTTGTGACAAAAAGACATAAGAGTGGAAAGTGGAATATATAATTACAAACTGAATTACAAATTCTCTAAGATCTTTCATGTATCTGAGATATTAAAGTGTGATTTTAGTTACAAATAGACGACAGTCAGAAATTAAACTGATTACAGTTGGGAGAGTTTTTAGGTATACTCGGAGTAAATCCACATAAGCGAAGAGTGAACATGCTGCTTCAGGGGGTTTATTGGTGTACAGAAGAAGAGAGTACACCAGAATAGGATGTGTCTGGCCTTACATAGTGATCTGGTGTCCCTCCTTGATGGTTCTCCATTCTTTCAGGCTTGGATTCCTGAGGGGGTGCATCTCTTAAATTCTGGTCATTCAATTGAGGTTGTCAAGACCACTCATCCTTCCAGAACATTGTGGTGTAGATAGATACAGCAGCACCTACTTACCTGCCTGAAACCTTCTGGCTTTATCTACCATTTTATTATGCTTAGATTTTTCCCCAGACATAGTGAAAGCCTTCTTTCAATCTAGTTCTGCCTTAGTCCCTAAAGAGCCTTATAACATTTAAGTGGAAGTGACAGGAATTAGAATCAAAAAGTTTTCAAAAGGTAACCTATCTCTTCAGCCGTGCCTCAACATTACTGTTAGCCTCTCTGCATCTTCATGCTTCTTGGTCAATTACATTACCTGCCATGACCAGTAGCCTGATTACACAAGTGCGTTACACTGAGGTCACACAGAAGTGTTCCTATAGCATTCATCGATGCAGTGTCTCGTTTACTCTGGGACCTATGATTACATATATAACCTAGAGATACAATATTTCTATGTTTTATATCTGAATGTCTGCGTGGCTATGCAGATGCCAAACTCACGCTGTGAATCAATATAGGTCTAGTGACTGGGCCTTTCACAGTCACCACAAATAGCTCAATAGTTTTGAATGAATGTTGTCCCTGTGCTGTAGCATTTTTTATTTCATTTTATTTTCCTCTCATACACCCTATCGATCTCTCTCTCTCTCTCTCTCTCTCTCTCTCTCTCTCTCTCTCTCTCTCTCTCTCTCTCTCCC
>JAOTRA010000003.1:5024617-5043119 GCA_026260255.1 Pseudolaguvia tuberculata | reverse complement strand
CACCCAGCTGATTGATCGCATCCCCAATCAGCAGGTGATGGTGGTTAGTGTTCAGATAGGGGTAGGGCGTGACAGTAACTTTAGTAAAGTGAATATACGTGGGCACTATGCAGCACATAAGAAACACAGTCAGCTGCCATTTCTATTGTGTTCAAATGTCTGTTTCCTACACAAAGCCAAATCCCTAATCTTCTTTCAGCTAGCGCACCATGACATCATCTGCACTGTGTTAATTAGCCAATAAGCAACAGGAAGTGGAAGTGGAGACAAGCCCAGAATTCTTCTGTCTCCCATCACAAAATACACACACATCCACCCTCTTCCATCTGTCCCAAACACAGAGACGACACTCTGTAGCGCTCCATGCCGAGCCCACTGGGCTTCACACTTTCAATGTAGCGATACGCTACATCTAAACGCTCTGATTCCTTATTTTTTTTGGACATTTGAAAGGTTTTTTTGGAAAAGATTATTGGTACAGTTTGAAAAATATTTTCATAAAAAGTTAGGTGTGAATTTACTTTTTTTATATTTTTACTCAATGATCTAATGATATTTATTGTGTAAGTAAAACACATAATTATTTTGCCTTATAAATATCATTCAGTACATTTCATCCTGGAGCTACTGCAATAATCTATTTATTACAAAATGTCAACACCTTTTGACTATAATACACAAATAACCCACACTAACAGGCAGACACACAGCTACAAATATTCAGGTCTGTTAAGGAGTGGCAGATTGCTTTCTGTTTTAATTATAACGTTATTTTTCTTAAGAAATTATTTCTATAACTCTTGCTCCCTGTGGAGAACCCTGTGGTTTTATGTAATGAACTTTTTATAGTATTCCACATGCCTTGATGTATTGGTTCATGATTCATTTATTCATTTATTTTCTTGCCTGCTTATTTTCTAATTCAGGGTCACGGGGGTCCACTGGTGCCTATCCCAGCTCATATAGGGCAAAATACTCACTCACTCACTCACTCACTCACTCACTCACTCACTCACTCACTCACTCACTCACTCACTCACTCACTCACTCACACATACACACACACACACACAAACATAAAGAGAAATCTTTCAATACCTGTCCTAAAAGAATAATCATACCAGAGCCCACAATATCACAAAGAGCATACTAAATTTGTGTATTCCACTGAATAGTAGGAGCATGCAAGGCCATGCTGTCAGAGGTTTGATCAAGAGAATAGGGGTGTCTAAGCAGCAATGTTTTCATGCATAATTGATGGGCTACTGTACGTGTTTATGTGAGGTGGAGAGCAAAAGGGATGAGGACAAAGAGCTTGTTTGTGCGAGAATGACAGAGACAGATCGACAGAGAAGGAGAGAAGAGAGACTAAGTGGGTGGTGCAAATGTCTGTGTTTTAAGGGGATGTGTGTTTGTCTGTGTAAAAAAGAGAGAAAGCAAGAGATAGAGATGCAGAGAAGGTGTGTAGGAGGGTGAGTGCTCTTCTAGCGAAACCATTAGTCCAGAACAAAGCAGCTGCTCTGTCTCTCTGTCTCCAGAACAATAAAGCAAGAAAATGAACTTCACTTTCTGTCTTTCTAATGACTTAATGACACACTGATACCGAAGATCCTGCATACACACAGTCACCCTGTTCTGCAACAGAACCTGAGATGGTTCAAAGACAAATCGAATCGCGTTTCATCCTTGTTGTCTAAATTAGCTGTTTAGATCAAAACAAAGCCGAAATATGAAGCAGAAATAAGAAAAAATCAAGGTAAGAGAAAGAAAGAGAGAGAAAAGCTGAATTTTTTCATTACATCATCCTCTTTCACCACTCTATGGTCAGGCCTCGTGGGTAATCTTTTGTCTCAGCTCTTTGTCTCCTACTGTATGCGCCTTAAGTCCTATATCTGTGCCTGTCTGTCTATCTGTCCTCCTCTCTTTCTATGTGTGTGTGTGTGTGTGTGTGTGTGTGTGTGTGTGTGTATGAGTGTAGGCCACGTTGCATCATGAAGATCAGTCTAAAGAAATACAATGAATTATTTAAATAAGGAACATACATAGATTTTAAAATATAGAATGTATAATAATAATAATAATAATAATAATAATAATAATAGTAATACTGAGATGGACTGGCGAGATAATATTATTAAGATAATAACCGCAACTGGCAGTTTGGAATATTCTGACAGTTCTTCTTAGAATTTTTCACACTAATTTGTGTAAACTTTGTATATAGGATAATTATGGAACACTCAAACTAGACCTTCTGACTGCTGCAAACATTTTATATGTCACAGATAATGTCACCAGAATCATAATTCTAAATGCTGTATGAGGTTTGACCTGAACTTTAATAACTTTTGTATTGGTGAGACAGAGGCATGAAATGGCAGAGATAGAGAGAATGCAAAGGACGTGGAAATCCAAAGTTAAAATTTCATCTTAATAAAACTTTTTTGAAAATGTTATGTGTGCATCAAGTCTGACATTATGACAATTGAGATTCTACATTATGACATCATGCTTGTACAGGCTGACATACTGCAACTGAACAATGTTAATGTTATTTTACACATAGGGAATGAATTCAAACTTGACTTACAATCTTGTGTAACAAAACTCACAATAAAAGTAATGTAGGTATACCGAGGTGTAATGTAGGTATACCGAGGTGTAATGTAGGTATACCGAGGTGTAAAACCTTTTCTGTAAGCAGCTGTTGTAGATATTTTAAAGCCAATAATTTTCCTCTTCTCTAACCTAATCCCATATATATCCATGCAACACCACTTTGCTGTAATATTTAACAATTAATCAGTATTAATATCCAATGCATTATGGCAAAGGAAAATGTGAATGTGGGGCTAAGAATTAATTTATCCATTTATTGACCATTTAGAATTAATATAATGAATATCAGCTGCTAGCGAGTACCATCTGTGTCTGCTGTGTGCTCAAATAAAGCACATGTGGACCAGACCAATAATAAGTGTATGACTTTTACTGCGGATGTGATTGTGTGTTTAATTGCGGATGTGATAGTGTATGTGCTTAGGAGACAATGGGAAGCGTGTGTGTGGAGGGGGTTATGTGTGTGTGTGTGTGTGTGTGTGTGTGTGTGTGTGAGAGAGAGAGAGAGAGAGAGAGAGAGAGAGAGAGAGAGAGAGAGAGAGAGAGAGAAAGGAGAAAAGCAGCATTCACAATAATGACTCCTACTGGATATGGGAGGAATAGCTTCATCTCTATCTCTCCCTCTTAATCTTCTTAGTTATTATTATTATTATTTTTTTTTTTTTCTTCCATTTTTCTATTTTGTCACCTGTGCATTTTTTCTTCACAAATTCTTTTCTTTATTTTTGTCAAACTTCATTCAAGTTCAACATTGTTCTCTTTGTCTTAAACCTTCAATAATTCCAATCCTTTTTTTTTATTTTTTATTTTCCCTTCTATGTCAATTATTTGTCATTTTAATTGCCCTTAATTAACACTTCTTGTCCTTGTGACTAACCTAATTTTACTGCTTGAAAAACTTTTCATACACTTTGAACATTTCACACCACTTTACAATTGTGTTATACTTTGTATTGGTCTATTACATAAAATATTAATAATCTAAATAAAATAGAAGTTTGTTGTTTTAAGGTGACATGTAAAAAAATCAAGGGGTATGAATACTTTTCAAGGCACTGTATCTACTGTTCTGTTTTGTGCCCCTTAATTCAAATATACATAATACTTATGTCACCCACCTTATATTTCCCATTCTCCTCAATTTCTTACCTTTTATTTCTTTGCCATTCTTCTTCATCTGCTGTTAATAGAATAATGTTTCCTCTTTTCCTCTCTTCTGTCTCCGTTCTATTCTTTTTGTCCTTCCTTCTAATAAGTTCCCTTTCCCATCATCTCTTCTCCTTTAATCTCTTGCCACCATAGGCTATGACAGAAATTCTGTAGACTGAGTGTGTAACCATTTATGTTTACACTGGTAGGATGTGCAATTTATGTAGCCTAAATCTTGCTAAGAAGGACAGAAGACAGCATGACAGCTTTCTGTCTTTAAGTAGCAACAGTTTAATACAACTGCCACTTCATTTATCAGCATAAAAACTATTGATATGGCTAAAGAAAGAATTACACAGTATTACAGATAGAAAAGACAAATATTTCCCAGATGAGGGAGATATAACAAGGCAATGGTAGAAAAACAGATGTAAGTAAGATGACAAAATGTACAGAATTTTCAGTTCTGCACAAACGAAGGGCAGAGCAGCTATAGAATCACCAAAGGCCATAAATCTGGCTCTCTGAAGCTAGATAAAACACACTTATCTCTATTTACTCTTTGACATACCAATTGGCAATTCATGGGTTGCAGCATAAAGCACTTCCTCATTTGAATTCAAACCCTTTCTAATCAGAAAAGGTTCCTCATCCAAAACCACTGGTCAACAACTTGCTCAATTACTGTAAATCAGCATGGGTCTGGTAAAGTAGAAAGGTGTTCAAGAGGTGGATGTGGAAATGGAAAACAGTGTAGCCTCTGCAGTAAATACATCGGCTCCTGGAAAGGATCCACAACGAACAAATGAGTGTGTTTATTATAATAATCAACAAAAGGGAGATAATGGGAACTTGCAGGAGATGTTGCACAGAGCTATTGAACAGGAATGAAGAATTCTGGATATTGTAGTTGGGTCACAGGAGAATAGCTTGAATGTCAGGCGCAAGGAGACGAGTTTAGTAGTAACATAATCAATACCAGATCCTGTTTGTATGAGGATAGTTATTTTATATAGAGGAACAAGAGTAAGTGGGGTGGAGCAGGTGTGCCTTATTAATATTCAGAGGATTTACTGATTTAAGCAGTGGATGAAGCCTCGTGTTTCCTTGATACTGCCACATATTTGCTATACCCCATTCAGTGTGTATGTGTAAACATGTGAGTATACATATTTTGCAAGTAGCCTATTCAGCTATAGAAAGCTTTAGTTACTTATGACATTTCAATGATTAATGAAATTCAGTCCTTAACACATTTTGTTAATAACTAAAATTTGATTATTCCTTAAAGTGTACCACACAAACTTTTAAATGTAGCATTCAAAGACAATCTCTATACTTTGCACTGCCCGACACAGTCAATATTAGATTTAACACAAGTCTGAGTACACAGTCACATATACACACACAAGTGCAGCGTATCAGGTTCACAAATTACATTATTATGTCCTTGAAAGCTAAAGAGGCATCCTCCAGAGCCCTAGACTGACTTATCATTTCTTAGCAACTGCTATAAAAGCTTTTTTAAGCTAGATTGAAAAGTTAAAAGCATAAAGGACAAAGAAACAAAATTAGCCCGACGCACATGCTGCTTAGACATGCCTGTTTCAAAACAATCTCAGTTTGTTAAACCGTATCTGAGAAACTACAGGACTTTGGGACTGATGAGGAAGAAGGATCTGCAAAACATCAAAAATGAATAGTCAAGGACTTAATGTGACTGCCGATAATCATTAAACTGTCTAAAACACATTTATTGAATGTTTATGACATTGGAACTTTATATATTTAAAAAATATTGGCTTCAAGTAAATAAATCACAGCAACAATATTTTTTTATATTATTGATGTGATTCATAAGAATTTGAAAATATGGTAGTAATATAGTAATAATGCTAGTAATAACACTGCTTTTTTTTTTAATTAGAAAATGATGTAATTGAAACTTTGGGTGGTTTAGTGGTGTATTGGTCAGGACGATCACCTCACAACAAGAAGGTCCCGGGTTCGATTCCCTGGCTGGGAATCTTTCTGTGCAGAGTTTGCATGTTCTTCCCGTGCTTGTGTTTCCTCCAGATACTCCATGTGACCTTGTTTTCTTTTTTATACCAAAGTTACATGCCCAACCTTAGATACATTCTTCTTTGGGAACTCATGCTGTGTCAAACACTATGGCCTTACTTAATCTCAACTGTAAAACTCTTGACTGGCATGGTGGAGATCTGTGTAACCCTCCTGCAGCATAACACAAGAGCAGAATGCATACTTGTGTGATAGGTACTTTTTTCAAGAGGTTAGCACTCTGGATCCCAGTGTTTTTGCAAGCCCCATGTATAGAAACGATAAAAAGGTGCTGGGAAAATGATCCAAGTAAGATGTTATGTTCTAATATATAACTAAGCAATAAGGGATCAAGGGCCTTGCTCAGGGGCTCGCTTGGTGGTGCTGTGTGCTTTCTGGTATCAGTTCAACACCTTAATCACTAAGCGTCCACTTCCCACAAGCAGTGTTCAGTGGCCATTCTCTAGAGACAGACACTTTCCTTGAGATGTCTGCAGCCATAGTGTGTACTAATTCCCTCACCCCTGTGAAGTTGTTAACCACCTGATGAGATCCTTTAACAAACCAGGCTAGCTGGTTCTGTTAGGAATTACTCAGTCTGACCTATAACAGGGCTAACAACCTTGTCACTAGTCACTAGTAATCAGGTGCTGTCTCCTTCAAGGTTCCTCAGAGTTAAATCTTCTTTGTCTCAGTCCTCTTTCTCGAAAGGATGGTCCTCAGATCCACCAACCTGGATGAGGTCCCTGGTCATGATTCGCTTCCAGTGGAAGCAGTATTATATCAAAACTTTTTTTGGTACAGAATGTTTATAGAAGACATTGTGTGACGCTATATGACCTCAATTGTCTGTTAACTGCTTAGAAAGCTCATTGCTGATATTTTTTGGGAAATCTTTCTTGTCATCGTTTGTGTTTCTTAATCTGTATTTTTATATTGTATTTTTAAAGCAATATTCAGTGTTGTGTCTATGTAATGGCCTATTGATGAATTGACCATCATCTGGGTGTTGGTTTCTATTTCTCATGTTCTGTTTCTGTGTGTATGTTCAGCAGCATCCCTAATACACCTAGTGTTTTGGGAGTAAATTTGCCAGTGTTATCCCACTCTCTCAATAGTTATCCCACTCTCTATTTTTTAAAACAGCAATTTCCAAGTCTCCAAAAGCACACTTACATTTTCTTTCTTTTTCTTGTCCTTGTATTCCAGGACAATACACTGCTTTCATTGTGAAAGGCCACCTAATTTTTTGTGACATTCGATGTCCCGGAAATGTATTTTAGATTTGAGATGTGAGAGTCTAAAATGGTAAGATTAACAGACAATGCAAAAAGCTTTTGCCATTTCAGGTTCTTTACACTTCTTTTAAAGTGCAGAGACTATTCGCTTCATCACATAAAGACACTGCACACTCTTACATAGTGTCTCTCTCCTTTTCGAAGTATTTTATGTGCCTTAAAATGGAAATGCATAGTCATTGTTTGAATTTATGGTTAATGGGTTATTTTGTTAACTTAACCACAATTTTATTCTACTGTCCCAAAATACAAGCACACAATGATGGTTCATTCATTCATTCATCTTACCCGCTTATTCCCTAATTCGGGGGTCACATTCACTCCTATGGACAATTTAGAATCACCAATCGACCTAATCTGCATGTTTTAGGACAGTGAGAGGAAACCAGAGTACCCAGAGGAAACCCACACAAGCGCTGGCAGAGCATGTAAACTCAGCACAGAAAGATCCCGGCCGGGGATTCTAACCCAGGAGGCGGGTTCTTGTTTTGAGGCGACCATGCTATCCACTACGTCGCCACACTGACCATGATGGTTATATTCAGTTTAATTAAAAATGTGTTAAAGTAATAAATAAATTGCTTGTGTCGGCGCAGTGGCATAGTAGTTAGCATGGTTGCCTCACAATAAGGATTTAATTCTTGGGCCGGGGATCTATCGCTACTGAGTTTGCATGTTCTCCCCGCACTTGCATGGGTTTCCTCTGGGTACTCCAGTTTCCTCTCAGTCCGAAAACATGCAGATTAGGTCAATTGGTGATTCTAAATTGTCCACAGGAGTGAATGTATGTGAATAATTGTTTGTCTATGTGTTGCCTTGCTATCGACTGGCGAACTGTCCAGGGTATACCCCCGTCTCTTGCCCTATGTGCGCTGGAACAGGCAGCAGCAGACCTCCGTGACCCCGAATTAGGGAATAAGTGGGCAAGATGAAAATAAATGACTTAACCTGTCAGCCATGTTTAAATAATTAATCCCACATACTTATCATGCCATAATTGCTTAAAGTACAAAAAAAGAAAAAGAAGACTCTGGAAAACTTTTTTAGCTTCATTAAACAGTATTTTCTCAAGATGTATATCTTAGCAAGCCACCACTGAAAATCTGGTATGGAAGGGGTAGTGTTAGGTGTTGATAGATTTCCACTCCCTTAGTAGAAATTTCTTGGTTACCACCATGCAAGGGCACCAAAGTTTTTACTCACCGCAACAAAGACAAAGAGTAGACGACTTATTATTTTGAAAGATGACAATCTGCTTTGGTTGATAGCAGAAAAAATCCACAAACAAGTGTGGAAATCCAGGGAGTGGAGAACAAATCTGCGAGAGACAGGGGTACACACCTGGACAGGTTGCCATTTCATTGCAGGGCACACATAGACAAACAACCACTCACACATACATTCACTCCTATGGGGAATTTGGAATCACCAAACAACCTAATGTACATGTTTGTTTTTTGGATTGTGGGAGAAAACCGAAGGAAACCCTGGAGGAAACCCACGCAAGCACGAAGAGAACATGTAAACTCACAGAAAGACCAGGGAATCAAACCCGGGACCTTCTTGTAGTGAGGCGATCATGCTAACCACTACTCCACCGTGCCATTGTCAAAACAATTCATTCTATTTAATTTCCTTTTTTATTCATTAAAAATATCTACCTCTCATATAGATAAATTAATGAAAGGTTAATATATATTCCATGTCCAACCCTGGAACTCAATTTGCTTGACACGACTTAAACTTAGTGGACTTTTAAAGATTTGCTTAAGGTCAACTTGAAAAAAGTGGGGTTTGGTCAAATATTTTTCTATTTCTTAGATTTCACGACAGTGTGTCATTTCAGGTTGTTTGCTTTGGAATATAAAACAATAGTGATTTATAAAACCTCAACATTGTTTGGCCCAGACCTGGCGTGCAATTTGCTAGCAACAGTAAATGTCTCTGTACATCTGTTTATAAATTATTCTCAGCACTGTGGAAGCTTGCCTAGATTTAGACAAAAGTAATTGCATGGTCATATGTTATAACTTTCTTTCAGTCTTACACGACCAGCAAGTGGATTACTTATTGCACGCAGGACAGGGTTTTCCGTGCTTCTCTTCTGAGAGCAGTAAACTTTATTTCCTCCCTTTATTACACTGTGTCACACTATAGAGTGAGGACAACTCTACTGAAAACAACTATTCAGCTCTCTTTCACAGCAGAATTATGTACAGAGAAATTTTAAATGTAGGATTATTTTCTGTTGGTCTGTCAGCAGATCTCAGTGCTCAGTTGTCGCCTCACAACAAGAAGTTTCCGGAATCGAATCCCGGACTGGGATCTTTCTGTGTGAAGTTTGCATGTTCTCCCATCACTTGTGTGGGTTTCCTCTGGGTACCCTGGTTTCCTCCCACAGTCCAAAAACATACAAATTAGGTCAATTGGTGATTCAAAATTGTCCATAGGAGTGACTATGTGTGTGAATGGTTGTTTGTCTATGTGTTGCCCTGAGATGGACTGGTGACCCGTCCAGGGTGTACCCCCACCTCTCACCCTAAGTTTGCTGGGATAGGCGCAACAGACCCCCGTGACCCCGAATTTGGGAATAAGCGGGTATGAATGAATGAATGAATGAATGAATGAATGAATGAATGCACTGTTCTGCACTGGCGTATACCACCGTAATGGCTAATCCAGCTTAATGTTCAAAGCAAAAATTGACTTTAATCTGAATTTTCACCCACCATGTAGGCCTCCCACGTCATCTAACAAGGGATGGTTACGATTATTACATGCTGCCGCTGAGACAAATGCCAGCTATCTACATCTTTTTAAACTGCTGCTTATGCTGTCTTACAGGGAAGCCAATCCACCTTGCACATGTATGAGCTCACCCAAAATTGTCTAGTGTCACTTTGACTGACAGTAGAGAAAGTGCATCATCTTCCTTGGATGCATTTGGTTATTTATCAGAAAGAGCAGTCTACTGTGCTGGTTGTCTAGTTCCTTTATCAATTAGAGAATACAACTTCCTCTAGTCAGATCTGCCCCATGTAACATTCTGAGTCCATCATATTGGAGCCACATGACTTATTTTCACCTTTAATAGGGTCCGTTAGACTGCGTAATTTCTGGCTTCCTAATGCTTGCCTAAAAGCCAAAAAATGGTCTGAAGCCCAGGAATTTTTCACATCCTACACTTGCTGTGTTAACAGCTGGATTTGCACAGATGAATCACTGATTGTCTTCAAATTAGGACAAAAGGTATCTATTCACAAAGACTGCTAATGTTGAATAGTTTGTGAACCTATTTTAATAAAAAATCTTGTGTTTTTTTTTATAGGCTGATACTCTGAACAACTAATATGACGTTACATGATTGACAAAGACCACAAAACACTTGTAAGGTGATCTAGATAAAGACATCTGCATGCATTTAACTGCGTGTAAACTTTAACAAAACTGTATTTAAGTTTATTTGTTATTCTTAATCTATTGAGGAAAGCTTTTAGTATTTTTTAGCACAGCATGGAGCATATGTGCATAGTCACTGTCACTGGTGGCTTAGTGGTTAAGGTGTTAGACTAATACCAGAAAAAACGGGGTTCGATTCCTATCACCACCAAGCTACAACTGTAAGCCCCTGAGCAAAGCCCTTAACCCCCGATTTCTCAATTGTATGTTGCTCTGTATAAGGGCGTCTGAGAAATGTTTTAATTGTAATTGTATTTAATGTGATAAGTATAGAACATCGCATAATCCATTATAAAGTTGTGGAGCAAAAAATCCACAGTGTGATATATTGGAAGCTGTATGTAGATGTAATGGAAGCTGGATTCCTCTATCATGAACATGATAGTAAAATATATTCTCTCAGGGGTGGAACGGTGGATTATTGTTTAGCACCTCTTCGGTGCTCTCCACCTCTTCTGGGTGTACCCCTCCTGCTTTTCATCATTTTAGAAACGACTGGGATAGGATACAGCAGACCCCTGTGACCTTAAATGAAAGAATAAGTGGGTATAGAAGATTAAAGAAGATTAATGAATTAATGTTGTGTCTGATATTTGTAGTGTAACTGTGTCACGCCCTACCCTTATCTCGTCACTAACCACCATCACCTGCTGATTGGGGATGCGATCAATCAGTGGGTGATGGTGCGTTATTTACGATGAGCGCCAACCTTACGAGAGCGCGGATTATTATATGTGTGTTATCACCGAATGTGCTGGAGGATATATGTTCGCCTGCTCTCTGTTTAGCCTATGTTCGAGTCCCCGTCTGTTCTACGTTCTGTCTCCCCTAAAGTTAAGTATCACCTGTAAGAGCAGCGTTGCTGCACGGTTTGTCGGTTTTAGTTTTGTTCAAAGATTTGTGCTTACCCGTAAATAAAGGGTTCTTTAGTTCATCTGACTCCAGTAATTATTAATATATCCCGTTACAAACTGAAACTGAAAACTGTACTGTTTCGAGGAATTTCTTGGATCAGATCAGTTAGTAAAAGCAAAGGGGTGAGACATAAGATCCAACCAATGAAAATAAATGCTGGCGCAGTGGCGAATTGGTTAGCACCGCCGCCTCAGAACAAGAAGGTCTCTGGTTTGATTCCCAGGCACTCGCATTTCCTCCGGGTACACCGGTTTTCTCCCACAGTCCAAAAACATGCAGATTAGGTTGATTGGTGATTCTAAATTGTCAATAGGAGTGAATGTGTGTGAATGGTTGTTTGTCTATTTGTGCCTTGTGATGGACTGGTGACCCGTCCAGGTTGTACCCCTGCCTCTCGCTCTATGTGTACTGGGAAAGCGGGTAAGAAGATGAATGAATGAATGAATGAATGAATGAATGAATGAATGTGTTTTTTAATATAGGTTTAAAAACTGCCTGTGGCGTAACAATTAAAGTGTTTCATATTTTGGAATGGATATAAGGCATGACATCATAATTAAATTTATCATCACCAACAGAACTTATCACATGCATAAAGTGAAGTCTACATCAGCAGTATTATGCACTGTGAATATTCAGACAACCAGATAACAACCAAACTATGCCATATTGGGAAACTCTTGGCATGCACCTTTTTTGTGTCTTCTTCAGCCAATAAGGAATTCGTCCTCAAAGAACTAGAAATACTCTGGGAATAATAACTGCTGTTTCTGTAACTTTTACATCAGAGTTGATTCTGAAATAAACCTGGCTGATTTCCAGCTGGCCAAATGTTGGACTCCAGACAAAAAAACAACATGGAAAGAACAAACCCTCTATTCATTCATCCTTGAAATGCTGCTCTCCTTCTTACCATGTTTGCCTGTTTAATTTGATCTAAAGCCTTCTCTTGACAGACCCATTTCCTATTTATTTTTTTCAGTCTGAGTATGTTCTCAATCAAATGGCTATTTATCTAATTTTTTTTTAATGGATGGATGCAAAAAAAATGAAAGAATTCTTTGTCAAACCATGCGTCTCATTCTTATTAAATCTAATAAAGTTCGAACTGATTGAATTAAAGATAACAGAAGATAATTTGATACTAGCTACATTCTTTTAATCTAAAAGATGAAAGAAATTTAAGAAAAGATGAAATCAGAGACTAAATTGTGTACAGAATATTTACAACTAAACCACCGGACAAATAGCAGGTTATTTATTGAAGTTTGTGAAAAGAGAGGACGCAGGCACTCTGAGTTCATGCTGTGTCATGACTCAGTGTTATTGTCCTTTTCAATCACAACAAACATTTGGAAAATTAGTTTTACTGCTACATAGTCACCGCAGTCTGAAATGAATGTATATTTAATTCAGTATGTTTTTACAGTCTTTTTGCTCATTATGGAAATACATTATACCCACGAATGTTTGTACATGATGTCTTTGTATGGTGTAGCATCATGATTTTTTTACTGTAAGTAAACCTGCTTCATAGCCCTGACTGGACTGAACTGGATTACTGTCTAAACCCCAGAGCTGCTTTCCTGACATCAGCAAGTGACCTGACCAGACATACAACAAAAGCCTATATTGTACGTTACTGCATGTATTGTACAGTACATGTGACAACATATTATCATTAGAATATTATTCTAGTCTTCTTCTGAACTATTTTATAGAACTTTTATTTTTATTTCAAACTTTTACCATCACTAATTGAATATAAACAATTTACTAGAATTATCCACACCAGCCCAACGATGGTGTTTAAACCTGAGATCATCCTGTCTTATCTAACTTATTATCCATGGATATTGGTTAAAGAAAACTTGATGTTATTAATCTCTCATTATTGAGACATTTAAATATTATACTGTAAATTTGTATATGCTGTTATTTTTACAAGTATGTGCAAATGATCGTTTAGATTTACATTTTCCATATTTTGAATTGTATTCTAGGGCACCACCAGCTCAGTAAGGTACTGACCATTCAACGCTTTATAGGTCAATAATAATGTTTTAAAATCTATACAGGATCTCACCGGGGGCCAATGCATCATGGATAAAATTTGGGTGATGTGTTCATTTCGTCTAGTCCTAGTAAGTAGTCTTGCTGCTGTGTTTTGAACTAGCTGATGTATAGCTTTGCTGAACATCCTGAAAGCAAAGCGTTACAATAGACCAGCTTGTAACGCTTTGTCAGTGGCTTTAGATGTATAGATGTAAATTTTTCTTGCTGAAGACCTTCCTGGGTGGGGGAATTATCGACAGTACTATTCAAATGTATAATAAAGTTTTCTTTTTTATCACAGAGTGATGACAGTGTGTTTATCCAGTTCCTGCAATTTACTCTCCATTACCACACACCGCCACATTCTTTTTAGCCTCTCCTACCAAAAATCAATTGCACACCTAACCATGTGTGACACCATCTCACTATTTCCCTCTATCTCCACCCTGATCTGTTTCTTCTTTATGCCATCTTGAAACATTTCTGCTTTCTTTCAGTGCCTCAAAAGAAAACACAGACCAATTACCCAGATGTTTTAGCATACTTATTTTTCTCCTCCACTCAGGCCCATTCAACACATGACCCAAAATGTCATGCCAATTCAGACTTTAGGGGTCAAAGTGTGCACTCTGTGATCCCTCATCACCCTGGCTTTGCCTCAGTGGCTTTCAGTGAATAGCCCTTATTGAGAAGAGAGCCTCATAAATCTTGTGTGTGCCGCATATAGGAAAGGCATTGTGGCATGGCAAGAGAGATGTCAGTGCAGAATGAAGCACTTTATTTCATTCACTTTATTTCTTTGTCACAATCAGAGCAGTAAACATCCCTGGATACCATAATTAAATGCCATGGGCACAGAGCAGCTCAAAAAGTGTGAAAAGTGTGTTTTTAGTGCCGTTCATGCTCTATCATGCGTGCATGGACAACAGTTGCATCTAAAGAGGTTCAGATGATGCTCTGTGGCCTTTCAGCTGTTTTTATTGAGGATGACCACAACTTCTATAAAAAAAACCCTTTTTTCACAAGACTAACAAAAATGGTTATCATTCTACAAATATCTCTGAACAAGCTCGCTTTATGCCAATATTATAAACAACGATTTTCTAAATGATACTTAATAATGAACTTATTTTACCTTTAATTACATTTACTTTGTTAATAATAAATAAATATTTGGTAATATGTAATGTAATGTAAACTATGCAAATGACCTAGTAAAAATCAATTAATAAATGTTTGCACAAATGGAGAAAGTGTATTTTTCACTTCTGGTTTATTTTATAATAATTACAACAAAATGAATTAATTCATTAATAAATTTATTTATTCATTTATTGTCTAACCTGCTTATTCCATAATTCGAGGTCACAAGGATCTCCTGGAGCCTATCTCAGCCTACATAGGGAGAAAGGCAGGGGTACATCCTGGATAGGTTGCCAGTCTATTGAGGGCACACATAGACAAACACACACTCACATGCACAGTCACACCTATGGACAATTGAGAATCATCAATAAACCTAATGTAATGTACGAAGTACCTGAAGAAAGCCCACGTACGCACAGAGAGAACATGCTAACTCCACACAGAACGACCCTAGGCCAGGAATTGAACCTGGGACCTTCTTGCTGTGAGGTGACCATGCTAATCACTAAACCACTACGCTGTCTGTAAAAACTAAATTCATTCATTCATTCATTCCATTTCTTCTTACACGGGTATTCCCTAAGTGGTCACGGTAATCTGTTGGAGCCTAATCCAGTGCACAGAGGAGGAGTACACCCTAGACAGGTTGGCAGCCCATCAAGGGCACACAGACAAATAACCACTCACACACACAATCATAAACCTATAAACAATTTAGAATCACCAATCAACCTAATTTACATGTTTTTGGACTGTGGGAGGAAACTAGAGTACCCGGAGGAAACCCACGCATGCCTGTGACCATGAATTAGGTAATAAGTGGATAAAAAGATGAAAGAATTAATGAATGTATTTTATAGTTGAATAATTATTAGTTACAGTTGTGTAACAGTTGTGGAATATTTTTTATGGTCTTATTTGTGCTTTCTGGTAATCATTATTGGCATCTTTGAATCTAATAGTTCTTCAAAATCATTGAAAAGACGCTGGTTCCCGTCATCAGTCTGGTTCTTCATGGTGTTTTTAGCTTAAGCGGTGGCTTTACTTCTCCGTCAAAGATAGATGACCTACTCTCAGTGTGTGTGCCTGGTTGCTGGTGACTTTTTCTTATAGTGACATTTATGTAATGTCATGGTGATGGATGACAGAAATGATTATTCAACCGTGTAGGCTAAGCCTCATCGCCACTGTCTTATGGAATCCAGATCGCCACTATAAAAACACACTTTGCTGGAAATCTGAAAGGGTTTGTGTGTTTACCTTTGGAAGTAAGAAATATGTTGGGTGACATAGTAAAATGTAAATTTTTAATTCAATCAGATTCAATTTGGTTATTTGGTTATACCGCAAACTGGATCTTCATTAAGATGAATGACTTTCCATTTATACTTTCCATAAAAAGAAAATAATTGTCATAAAATACTTATTTTTTGTACTGTATTTGTAATGAACAATACAGAAAGCTAAGTTGAGCGTGCAGATGCAGTTCAGTTAAAGTAGTCCGAATCGAAGAACAAAAGATTACAAATACAGATATCAAAAGTCAGTAAAAAGCAGACAAACAGAATAGCAAAACAAATACATACAATGAACATAAACAACAGCATAACAGAAGTGATTAATATACAGATGGACTAATTATACTTTGCAATGTGTGAAGTTATATCTACCTCCAGGGAGTAAAGGGGATGTAGGAGCAATGGTCATCAATATTCAGAAATATATTCCATATATTCCATATAGAACCAGGATACACCTTGATAGGGTGTCAAATATAATATTATATTTGTCAATATAAACATCATGGAAAAGGGATTTAAAACTGCAGACCTGGAAATGGATTGTTTGCGAGATGGAAATATATTTTTCCATCTACAATACAACATTTATTAGCATGTTCTAGGATCTTAGGACCTACTGTATTAAATAAAATAGTGTATGAAAAATTAAAAATATTCTACTTTGAACTTTCAACATCCTGCAGTCAAGCAGATTACAGAAGTACAACATTAACTTTAAAGTAGCTTTTAAAAACAAGTGAAGCACATTGTGATTTAAAGTATACTTTGACATTTAAGATAATTATACACTATACTGAATAAAGTATTGACTTGACCATTAGATCCATGGTTTCCATATTATTCCCTATTTAGGTTTAATAGTATTCTTATAATACCCTTCTTTCTATTGAAAATACTTTCTATTAAATTTAGTGGTTTGAGAGGATTATTGTCAGTAGTCTATTCAGGATATTCAAATTATTTTACAAAAATTCTTATTCTATTCTGCAAATTAAAAAAATTAAACAAGTAAAACTAATAGATTTGCTTGTGTTTTAATTTTGTCTATGGCTTTGGAACATATACATTAGAACAACTAAATAAAAAGTCATTTGCAAAAACATTTAAAACTGCCATTAAATCTTCAACTTAATATATCAACCTATGACCTACAGCAGTCATTTTCAAATGACACTGTCTAGAAAACGACTTGGGTGATGTAGATGAGAAATCTGATTATGTTCATCGTAAGCTTAACCAAATGTCTGGACTACTGGACAGGGCAAAGCTGAGGCAAAATAAATATTCCCTGTTTGCCTGCCCGGCATATCATGTGCCCTAGGGAATGGTGGCCTGAACACACTCAGTCTTTTTGTTTGTTTCCTCTTGGGAGCCGAGTGAATAAAGCTGCTTCGATGTCTTGGAGAGGACATGCTTGCTCAGCAGCAGCATGAGTGAGCTCACTTCCTCTCTAGCCAATGGTCAACATAAGCAGGCAAGCAAAAATAAACACAGCGGTCGGACAGGTCTTCAGTATGTAGTTGAGAGCTTTAAACCTTTGCCTTTGTTGAAACTAAACTTCCGCTGCTTCTGCTACCAAGCAGTAAAAAAAATGGACTGTACTATAAAATCTTTAGCATATGTTGATAGATTGACTTCATTTATAATTTTTTTTACAGATATGGGTTGAAAAACAAACAAACATTAAAATAACATTTTGGCATGAAAAGAATTGTTTTCATTTGGCTTATAATGCGAGAAAAATCGTTTTAAATAATCTTTTCTGCTAGATATATAACATTCATGACTGGTGTGATGCAAGAGCAATTATTTAATTATCTCAGTACCTCAGTACAAGCAGTTATTCCTGCTGGTTTAATAAGGTATATGTACAAGTTTTAGAAACAGCTTTTGAGAACTGAAAGCTGTGAGCCTAAATCTACTACAGTTCACTGAATGAGAGTTTTTATTATGTATGCTAAGCTTAGTGACAGAGCTAAAGTGGTGAAAGAACTAAATTAATAAATAAAGGTTTATGCTGGTACAAATGCTGTTGTTTTCCATCAAATACCACTAGGGTTTGACATTGTATTGCAGTCAGAGGTGGCTAGTTATGAATTACATTTACAGCATTTGGCAGTCGCCCTTATGCAGTGCTTAGATTTGTCTCTTTTACAACTGAGCAATTGGTGGTTAAGGCCCTTACTCAGGGGCCTACAGTAGGAACCATGGTCTTTCCGGTATTAGTCCAACAATTTAACCAGTTAGACACCACTTCATACATTTTTACATTACTATTAAATTTAGTGTATATTTAAAGATGTCTACTTACTCAAGTACATTTTTAGTAAAGAAGCAGTACTATTTGTTTACATTTGGCAGGTATCCTCTTTTAAAGTCAAATGTAAATCTTCTTCTTCCTCTTTTGGCTGCTCCCGTTAGGATCCTCAACTCTGCCACCTCCAGCTCCACCTCCTGTCTTTTTGACAACGCCACTGTCTCTAAACCGTACAACATTGC
>JAOTRA010000003.1:5007093-5024517 GCA_026260255.1 Pseudolaguvia tuberculata | reverse complement strand
CATTCCTACCGCACACCTCACTGCTGTCACACTGTCCTCATACATGTCCTGCACCACCCTCACATACTTCTCTGCTAAATAAACATGCGATTTTAAAAATAATCTGAATTATTCCCAGCACCACCAAGTCACCACTGTGGGCCATTGAGCAAGGCTCTTAACCCCTGATTGCTCATGTGTAAGTCCTTCTGAATAAGGTTGTCTGCTGCAAATGCTGTAATTGTAATTGTAATTGGTTCTGACCTAAAAAAGAATCATCTATCATATTTTGTGAAAATCTCAAATGTTCTTGAATAGTTTGCCAATTTTTTTGTCAGAGGGCAAATAAACATAGTCAGCAGGAAATAAAATATTTTCTTTCCTCAATGTATTGTCTTCAAGATCAGGCCACATAAAACTAGCGACATGCTAGTTTACATAATGTACATTTTAACCTTTGAAATAATTGACATGGATATTCATTCATTCATTTATTCATCTTTGTACCCACTTATTCCCTAGTGCCTATTCAAGCTCACATAGGACGAGAGGCAGGGATACACACTGGACAGGTCGCCAGTCCAAGGCAGGGCAACACATAGACAAACATTCATTCACACACACATTCACTCTTACGGACAACTTAGAATAACGAATCGACCTAATCTGCATGTTTTTGGACTGTGGAAGGAAACCGGAGTACCAGGAGGTAACCCACGCAAGTGCAGGGAGAACATGCAAACTCTGCACAGAAAGATCCCTTGCCCGGGAATCGACCCCGGGACCTTCTTGTTGTGAGCCGACTGTGCTAACCACTACACCACCGCATATTTATTTGGTTTTTAAATTTTATTTAAAACGTATTACTTCCTGAAAATAATTTGTAAAATCAGATGTGTATATGTGAGATTAATTAATTTTAAATATTTATTGGTAATTGTGGCTAAATATTTCTGTTGAAAGTATTGAATTTTCACACTGTGCTGGAGCTTAGCTACTGGCTGGCTGTTGAGTGAAAGAGATGACACAGATGTACTGAATGATAGATTGTCAGGTTTAGTTTTAATATCAGTCCTCAAATGAGTCATATCATCTGGCATGGTGGCTGCTTCTGAATGAGTCAAATGGTGGTTAGGAAGTCTATTAATCATATATTAAGCTATGTGTAGATAAAAAGCTAGAAATAGCCCAAGCGATCAGTTTCTATTCGCCAGACTATTAGTGATACTTAGAGAAATAAATGCTGGGTCAGTGGAGGGCACAAGGCAGGCCTGAGAACATGTCTGGTCTGTTTCCTGATGTGACTTTGGCACCGAGAACCACATCTAACATCCTAAATAAACATTAAAATGCCCCAAGTGGCCTTTGTTTTTTTCTATCCTATCCTCAACTCCTGTTTTTCCCCTACAGCTTTTTTTGCTTCAATTCTCAGTCATCCTCACACTCATTCTTCCTCTCCTCTATGTCTCTCATCCTGCCATAAACTTGGGTCAGCAAACTGTTAAAGACGTTAAACTGATACCCCAGCTGTGTAGAGAG
This sequence comes from Pseudolaguvia tuberculata, assembly GCA_026260255.1. Classification (NCBI taxonomy): domain Eukaryota; kingdom Metazoa; phylum Chordata; class Actinopteri; order Siluriformes; family Sisoridae; genus Pseudolaguvia; species Pseudolaguvia tuberculata. Next base: position 5,022,999 of record JAOTRA010000003.1, on the reverse strand, counting down.
AGTGTCTACATGTGGAGAAGAGAGAGGGAGACCGAGGTTCTGTTTGAAGGGTAACTGGAACATCAAACCCTCCATTTAGAACAGGATGAACGGATAAAGTGCTGACTTAAGTTTTTCCAGTGAAAATTGTTATGACTTAAACATTTTTACAGGGTTCGATTAAAGCCTCTGACACCACTGAGAACAGTTTGTAAGGAAATCATGTTGACACACTGAATTAATCAGTGAAGGTTGGTTTTTCTATCATTCCTAAAAGACAATAAAATGTATTGCGTCCTATGTGATTTGTTTTTGTTAGTAGATACAATTTTGCTTAAATCCTCTACGCTTAGTGTAGTAGTAATTACCTTAAATTATAAATAATAAAATTATCTTAAATTAGAGTGAAAAGGAAAGTTTATAGGTTTATAGTGAGACCTGCCATGTTGTACGGTTTAGAGACAGTGGCGTTGTCAAAAAGACAGGAGACGGAGATGGAGGTGGCAGAGTTGAAAATGTTGAGATTTTTATTGGGGGTGACAAGGATGGACAGGATTAGAAATGATTTTATTAGAGGAACGACACACGTAAGATCTTTTGGAGACAAGGTGAGGGAGGCTAGGTTGAAATGGACAAAAGAATAGGTAGGAGAATGCTGAGGATGGAGGTCCCGGGCAGGAGGAAAAGAGGAAGACCAACGAGGAGGTTTATGGATTTAGTGAAGGAAGATATGCAAGTAGTTGGGGTGAAAGAGGCAGATGTAGAGGACAGGGTAGTGAGGAGAAGTGTGATCATCTGTGGCGACTCCTAACAGGAGCAGCCGAAAGGAGAAGAAGAAGAAGTAGAAGAAGAAGAAGAAGAAGAAGAAGAAGAAGAAGAAGAAGAAGAATTATCTTAATCTTGTGGTCATTGGAGGTAATTTAAGAGGTTGAACTTTTAAGCTTGATTTTTTTTTTATCAGCTCCAAGATAATAAAACGGTAGAATCTGTGATTATTTTGTTATCATTTTTGATCTGCTTGTCTGGTTGTAATTATTTTACATCTGGATCGCAATCATTAAGTGTGAGTGGTGTAAATGTATTTGTACGGTTTAAAATATTTTGTTGAAGTCTAAAGACAGCCAATCAACATTCAATCAAAATGTTTGAACATTATGATAGGCTTTCCTACCTGCCTGTCAGAATATTTATCTGCAAACATCTGCCTACCCTGTTTATGAATCCATGTGTTTGCATCGTCTTTTTTAGGTATGGTCTCAGTTTTGTCCTGCAACTTAAATGCGCATGTGCTGTTAGCTAAGTTGAACCAGAAAAAGTATTACTTATCTAGAACAGTATTGTGAGCCACTATTCATCATGTAAGTGGTTACACAATTCAAAAAGTGCTAGATAAAAAAACCTTTCAGTTTCTTTCCCCTGGACAGCCATTTCTCATCAGTAGAGATTAATAGTGCGGTCACTGCTCATTTCATTGCACAATGCAATAAATTTAAAGGCCTTGCTTTAATGAAGTTTACAATTCCTTTGGCGGTTTTCTGTAGAAGTCGCGGTTTACCAAAGCCGCACAGGGCACAACTGCATGCATGCGTCTTACCAGCCCACTCTGCTTTCCTGTCAAGCTTCAGTTGCTCCTTCAGTACAGATGCCCCTTATTTTGTCCACTGAAGTCTAGGTAATGTTACAAAGCCATAGAAAAAAAGGGAAAATCTCTTTTTCAGTCGCTCTACATTCTACAAACAGCAAAGTAGAATATCTTTCATGACTAAAGCTTCAGAATTATACCAGAAAATCCACTAGCAGCTGAGCTAAACCATCTACATCTATTTATTCGTTAATTTGCTGAATTTACACAAAGCAATATTTCTTTAGAAACATCCTATGCATTATCGGTGATGCAACATGACCATTGTTGTCTGATGATGTCATCATCTTTATCAGCTTTATCACCCACAATATTCTGAAAGTAGAATAAGGTACCCCACAATAGTTTTTGATTAGGCCATTTTGGTCTCTCTGTATCTCTCCATAGAGGATGCTTCCTGACTTTTCGAATTGTAGCTGGAGTAGCACATGCAGCTGAATTGCTGTTGAAGGGACCCAGGGTTCACGCAGAGGACTACGGATCATCCGATCTGCTGGGAGTCAATAGACTTTTTGTGTTTGCAGGCCTAAAACTTTACATACTAGTTACATGCGCTATGACACTAATAAGAAAAGGTCAAAATAGCAATACTGGTTGGTCCATGGATAAAGATTAAATATGTCAAAATAAAATGCTACTCAAATATTGGTTTAATTAATATTTAACCTAATCTTACAATGCTATATTTGGAACTCTGTAAAGCAAATGTGCAGACCTTGGTTGAGACTCAACTCTTTTTTCAGCCATGAGAAAGTCTTTTGAGTTAATTACTTCAGTGAAGCCTCCAGCTGTAAAAACAAGCTTAAAATGACTGGCCATATGCTGTAAATTTTGTCATTTGCCATAAAAGGAAAACTGACACAAGTGACACAAATGTGACCGAAGGCTTTATGTAACAGTATTTTTTTTGCAACCCTGGTAAAAATACACTTTTTGTGAAATAATTATCAGAAAACTATCAAAGTATTAGTAAAAAATTCTGAACTTTCTGCTGTCTATAAAATTTAAAAGATGCCATAATCTAACCATAAAGGCTAATAAGGTTAATTTCAAAACTAAAATGTTTCAAATGATGATAGACAGTCAGAATTGAAAAATGATTGACTTCCCATAGTGCAACATCCTTTGCTGTAGTCAGTGTCATGTAAGCAGACAAACAGCAGATGGCCTGGGTTCTATTCCACATGCTTGTATGGGTTTATACAGGTTACTTCTTCCTACAATCCAAATAAATTTATGTTAGGTTGATTGGTGATTATTTCAGAGACTGCTGGGATAGGCAGTCAGCAGATATGTAAATCTGCTGACTATAGCCCACACTAGGGTATAAGCAGTTAAATAAGATGTAATCATATGTATATATTATTACGTATTTAAACAGTAGTTTTTGGGATATGGCAGGTTCCATTTGCTTATATTTAGCAAATGGATTAATGGCCTTAGCAGTGGCAACTTGATGGTGTTGGAAATCAAAAAGTCATCCTCTAACTAACAGCCCAACACCTCAACCGCTGTGCTACCACTTGCAAATCATGAATGACAGCAGTAATTAATGTTAGAAACCATTGATAACTTTAGCCAGCATTGTGATGCTAAAAACCTGCTGCTATTGATTTTCAGGCAAACAAAACCTTAATCCCAAATTTTAAGCAAGAAATTTAGAAGGAAATAGCATCATTCTAAAGGGGAAGAGAAGTCACAAAAGCTTCAGACTCTCAGCATCTTCATGCAAGCAAAACCGAAACATAGACAGGGCAGCAAGGCATTAGTGAACACATTTCTGGGTATTGTTGGTGGATTAACTGATTACTACATACTGCTACAAGCACATTCCACATGGTAGTTTATATTTGTTAGAAATAGCGTAAATAATTGTGGAATTAGTGTTTTTTGCAAGCAAAGTTTTCATGGTTTTATGCTATTTGCATAAATATTTTAGGGTTAGGCAGTGGGTCGGCATACTGGTTAGCATAGTCATCTAGGTCCTGGGTTTGATTCCCAGGCAAGGGAATTCTTATACCACTAATATTCTCTTCACGCTTGTGTAGGTTTTCTCTGGGTACCCTGGTTTCCACCCACAGTCCAAACATCATGTACATTAGGTTGAATAGTGATTATAAATTGGCCATAAGAATGAGTGTGTGTGTGTGTGATGAGTGGCCCTGCGATGGACTGCCAACCTGTCCAGGGTGTACCATTGCCTTTTGTTCTATAAGGGCTAGGATAGCAGCCCCCTGTTACAAGAGGTGATTATGTTAAATATGCTATGAATGTAAATGATTGCTCTCTGGTTATGCAAGAGTGGTACTCTCCGGTCTGTAGACTAAGACGTTAACTGAAGGTGAATGAATATAAAATAGATCAGTTACCATGTGCTTTATATTTGGTTTTTATTTTCAATAGATGTACTTTATTATTTCCAAATCAACTTTACCAAAAAACTAATTAACTTATTACAATTTATTCTGTAACCTGCAAATGTCAAGTACCTATCCCCAAAACCTAGATTAATATGCAGACATAATTCATCTTCATTATTTTCAGCCATTATTACATGTATTTTGTACTGAAGTGGTTCACTGTACTTTTCCAACGAATGCAATGCTTGTTTTACTCTCATCTCTATGACCAAAATCATGGAGAATTTTAAGTGTTTCCACAGTATAATGACAAAACCTGTGATTGCACTGGAGCCTGAAGATGGTTCAATATAATAAAAAATATTTTAAAATGGCTTAAATGTAATGATTGATAACTCAATATATTTTCCATATATTTTGCTTATCACATTTTTTTTATCGAAGTTTTCAATTGGAAAAGTCAACACAATTCATTCATATATAACACATACATCTCAGTTTCTTGAAGGGCATATGGCAGGAAGGTTACACCCTGGGCAGGTCGCCATCACAGTGCCCCACACACTCACAATCACTCATATGGGCAATTTAGATTGAACTTTAGATAACCAATTAATCAATCATACATGTTTTCAGACTGGAGGAAACAAGAGTACCCCGAGTATACAACCCAAACAAAGGGAGAACATGTGAACTCCACACAGGCCCCTGCCCAGGAATTCAACAGTGTCAACCAGGCAACCATTCTGCCCTCTGTCAATTAAATTGTTAACTAGTTAAATTAAATTGAAGGGTGGCGTAGTGATAAGCACAGTCGCCTCACAACAAGAAGGTCCCAGGTTCGATTCTCCGGTCAGGGATCTTTCTATGCGGAGTTTGCATGTTCTCCCCACGCTTGCGTTGGTTTCCTCTGGATACTCTGGTTTCCTCTCACAGTCAAAAAACAGATTGCCCGGTGATGGACTGGTGACCTGTCCAAGTTGTACCCCCCTTTGCGCTGGGATAGGCACCAGCAGACCCTGTGACCCCGAATTAGGGAATTAAGTAGGCAAGAAGATGTATGAATGAATGAATGAATGAATTAATTAATTAATGAATGAATTAATTAATTAATTGAATTGAATTAAACTAGTATATACAAAAATACTTCTGTTTAGTTCTAACTAAAGATGCATATAATAGTCTAATACAACATAATTATATAACAGTACTACAATGGATCACAAAACTCATGGCTTGGATCATATTGTGAATATTGAGTCATGGATCAGATAATTTTTTTGGATCGGCCAAAAAGTTAGCTTATGTATTACTGAAAGGAATTTATTAACATGACAAAAACTACTAGCTTAATAAATCAAGAATACATAAATTACAAGAATAGAGCAGTAAAAGAAGTACTAAACTGCAGTAATATTATAATTAAATGTAAAACATTGCAATAGTGCTTGCTGCAAGTCCAACAAAACTGTGGTTTGGTTTGATTAGCAGACAGAATTAGGAATGTGTAGGCTGTTGTCTCTAAGACCAAATGCACAGAAACCTGTAACAGTTAACTACAGATCATGGTACCCATCCCTACAAATAACTGATGTTTAAACTCAGATTTACTATATTACTTGACTAGTAACTATGTGTATCTGAGCTGTCAGTATCAAGAGCACATACTTATACTTGCTGTGTATCATTTTAACAAATCAGATTAAGAGGTCACAAAGTGCACTAGTCCTAAACTTTCTTGTTTGGCATTTTGTGATTTACCACAATTTGCACACCAGCTTTCCACCAGGCTCTGATTACCATCACGTCTTTCTAAAGGAATTCAATAATGCAGGGTTTTTTGAATCATCAGTATTACTGAACCATGTCAAGAGCGGCTTTACAGCTGTTTATGACCATTTCTACCTCTCCGAAATTAGATTCCCTGCCTGTGCTGGCATTTTTTTCCTCAAGCCTAAAAGCAGATTTAGTATGAATAGAATTGTGTGTTAGCTGCTGATATCCATAGAACTATGTAACTGGCTTTGTAATTCATGGTTTTCAGCACACATTGCTGTGCCTTTACGATAAGTAATGTCTTTGACTGTGTGTATGTAAGTGTCATGGAGTTTAGAGTATCCTTACAACACACCACTGACATAACACGTGGCACGCCATCAGATACTGCCGATATGACCGGGCGCCTTTCTTGTTAGAAGTCAAGCCAAACCTGGAGGGGCAAAACACCAAGAAATAAGAAAAGCAAGCTGTTGCATCATTGTAATACATTTATTTTCTTTTTTCTTTTTATGAATCCTCTCGTTCTTTCATATTTAACTCAGAGTTACTTAGCATGGTGGTATGTTCATACAGTATCTTTATCTCTTTCTTTTGATGCTTATAGAATGAATGATGTGAGAAATCCAGCAAACATTGCTGTATGAGGCGTCTTGTCTGGTCTGAAAGACTCATACTCCTGTTAACAGAATTTATGCCCCATTAATAATGCCACAAAATACATTGATGCAGCTTCATTATTTCCAAAGATTTATTTGCTCCAGCCTTGTTTTATATTTAATTTACCGCTGTTTGTTTAACTATTGGTACAAAGCAAAGACTTTTAAAAATAAGAAATTACCTAAGATTAATAAAAAATATTCTGGAAAAGGTTTCGACTTCAGCTCAACAATTATTTATTTTGAATAATTTTCAAGTATTGTAGTGTATCTGCAGACAATCTTACAAAAACTAAACACAAGGCAGGATCATATACTATATTTCTTTATTTATTAAAATATTTTACATTTAGCTAGCGATTTCTGTGGAGAGGAGTGGTAATGAATTTAAAATATTTACAGACATTATTGATAAAAATCTATCAAGAGGCAATGGTTGCTTAAATGGTTTAGATGATGAGTTGATGATTGGCAGACCAGGAAGACCTGGGTCCAGAGCAAGATCTTTAACAGCTCCTGCTCCAGGAGCATTGTATCGTAGCTAAACCTGCACAACTGAGAAAAGAAACAAATCACATGGTCACAAGAACAAATTCTTAGTTCATAATCATAATACCTACAAGACAATTACCAAAACCACAAAAACAAACTCAAAACTGTGAGGCTGAAATAAAATATCTACTATTTATTAGACTACAAAAATACATAATTCAAAATGACAAATTCATGCTTTGATACCAAAGAATAAAATTGCTAAACCGATAATGAAGACCTTCATGGTTTCTCTTTCTATTTAGCTCACAAATTGGCTTTCTAAGTTTAATCAATGACCTCAGAATTTCTCCAAGGACTCAGTGAATATGCATCACTATTGCTTTTAAACCAGTGGCATGCCAGTAACCAGCTATAACTAGTGCCACTACAAAACATGGTAGTTTTAGTGGCAGATCACATATGAGGCTTTTTTCTGAGCACTGGAACAGTATACATAGCTCATAATCTACCAAGTAAAGGGATATATTGGAGAGTGTCCTGGCCAGTTGCATCACTGTGTGGCTCTAAAATGTGCAACAATTTTGAAAAAAACACCATAAAGTTCACAGTAGATGGATGCTGTGTACACAGAATCTCTGCCATTATGAAGGATTCCTATCACCTCTACCACAGTTTTAGATTCTACTAAGGCAGGAGACCCAAAGGCATCAGTTTTCGGACTGTGGGAGTCCGGAGGAAACCCATGCAAGCGTGGGGAGAACATGCAAACTCCTTGTTGTGAGGCAACCGTGCTATCCACTATGCCACCGCACTGCCTAGTCGGTACACAGATAATTGTAAATCCAAAAGGGCAAATAGAAAATAGAAAAACAAAAAGTGTAAACATACATTTTCGACATATACTGAACTATAGGTTCTTATTTCTTGTTTTCTAATCCATGCCCTTGTTTAAATATTAGAAGTATAATGTCATATGTAAAATGCATCAAGCTAATCTTTGGCCACCTGTACAGACGTTAATCACAGATTTGGCAACGGTTGCTGTGCAACGCCCTAGTGCAGGTAATCAACCTAACTTGCTGCATCTGGCTCTTTAAAAGCCATTTAACAACTTATTTTGCATGTAGTTGAAGAGCTTTGCCAAACACCAGAAATGTAATTTAAAGCATTATGAATTGTGAGTTTTTGCGAACGGAGAAAAATGAAACTTACAGAAACATTGAGGAGCTACAAAGACTGAAAACTTATGAATACATGGAAAGCATTGACAAAATAAAGAAAAAGAAAATTAAAGGAGGCCATACTTAAAAAGAAAACACTTAGGGAAAAATATAGTTTCATGCTATCAACCCCCCTCAATTAAGTGTTGCTAAAGCTGCTTCAATTATGTTTATTGTGTTCAGCTTAGTGTCGAGCCCTAACATTTGTATTTAAATCCTCTGCTTTACCTGGTGCCAAGACTTGGGCTTTTACCCAACACACACTCCCACACGCCAATATGTGAAGGTCATTCAGGGATTTTAGCTAAAGCTACATGAATCTCTTGTAGCTTACAAATGGCATCTAAAATGAAGCCACATTTAACACATTAGTGTTTTTAGGTATAAACTGAATAAAATTCATTCATTCATCTTCTTGCCCGCCAATTCCCTAATTCGGGTGGCCAGTCCATCTCAGGGCAACACATAGACAAACAACCACTCACACACATTTACTCCTATGAACAATTTAGAATCACCAATCGACCTAATCTGCATGTTTTTGGACTGTGGCAGGAAACCAGAGTACCCAGAGGAAACCACGCATGCGCAGGGAGAACATGCAAACTCCGCACAGAAAGATCCCCGGCCCGGAAATCGAACCCGGGAACTTCTTGCTGTGTAGTGCTATCCACAACGCCACCACGCTGCCGTGTTGTTATGCTAGAGAACCACAGACAGGTAATTCGCTTTTACCACAGTTCCTTTTATACTTGGAAGAGTGACATACAAATAGGAAAGAGTGCGGGATAGGCAGGTGTGGAGATCTGGGGCGGAGAGATGACTTGGGCACAGACACTGACACAGATGCTGACACAGACGAGCAATAAAGCGCACGACACATCAGACACGATTGGGATAATGGGAGCACTGGAACACAGACAGAAACAGGTGAAAACACAGAACAACCGGTATATAGAATTACAGCGTCAATCGCTGTCCTTTAGCTTCTATGAACGAGCTTGGACGCAGAGTGTTCGAGGCGTGAGTTTAAGTAGTGAGCGTGATGAACTTGGAATAGGAGACAGGTGACCATGATTAGTATTCAGGAAAGCGTGGGGGTGAGTGAGAGGGCATGACACGTGTACATAAATTATTGTTTAAAAATCTTGAACTGGCTGAACTAAAACAAAAATATGAAAATAGCATTAGCATAGTTGCTGTCTATTTATTAATGACAATACATGTTACACACTTTGGATCAAATATATTAAAAATATTCTATTTCTTGTTGCGTAATACTGTGTACTGTGTAGTCAGACTTGACTTGGCAGGTAAGTGATGCAGTTACAGTTACAGAATTTGGCAGACGCTCTTATCCAGAGCGACTTACATTTGGTTTCCTTTTTACAATTGACCAATTGTGGGTTAAGAGCCTTGCTCAAGGGCCCACAGTGGTTGCTGAGGGTATGGAATCGAACCCCGGTCTTTCTGGTATTAGTTCAGCACCTTAACCATGAGACTCGGTTTAAAAAGCAGCACTAAACTGAATAGTTTCTCTTTTTGCACACTTTTAGCATTTCTACCAGGCCTGAGCTGGTGTCATAGAGCGTTAATTGGGTCACTGGTCCACCTAAAACTCTAGAACATTTTGATGACTCCTGCACACTACCTCTGGTGGACTAATTGGTAGAGATTCTGCTGGCAGATACAATACGATTGTATCTGAGCTGTCTTCCCTATGCAGTAGCTGTAATTAGGGCTTCTCATTTTATTACTCTCTTTCTCTGGTACACCCACAGGACTTGCACAAGGCAACACACAATGCTGATATACACAAGTTCAGTTTATTTTTATATAAAATGTATATAAAGTTTTTTTTAAAAATATATTATCATTGTTTTTTTTAATTATAGTTTTTTTTTTATAGTGTTTTAAGGAAGAAACCACCCACCAGCCCAACAACGAAATCCACAAGCATGGGTGAAGGGATCTTGTGTTCTGACGTTTTGTAGCGCTTCTAGAATAATAATGATCACTTGCATCATTATCACTTAAAGTATTTAATGTGTATATTTTCCTCCACTGTATATACTGTATAGAAGATATTATTTAGAAAACATATAGCTATAACCTATAGCTAAAACTTTTTATAAGAACACTGAGGTTTGACAGTGCATCTAGATGCTAAGGGAACAAAATAGCTATAGCACCATAGCGCCAAGTCACTGTACTGTCTGTGTGTGGTTGTCTCAAATGTATGCAGACAGGGATAGCCTGCGGCCTTAAACATGTCAGCCAGGGCCTTGGAGGCTTCTCTACCTTGTCAAATGCGCTCTGAATTCCCCCAGGAAGAATGGCAGAGGCCGGGGTTCAGCTCAGCCACGCAACCACTGTGGGCTCCCGGTAAGCATGTCTACCAAATGTTTTAAATGTAATATAAATGTCTCAACAAGCTGTTGACTTATTGTGTGCTTGGTGATCTTTGTTCCTATATTGATTGTGCCAAAACTGCCTGAACAGCTCTGTGGAAGTACATGTACACTGCTTACTGTGGACACAGAAGGTCCAACCTTTCCTGGTCTCAGAGAGAAGGACAGAAGGTCTGCAATTTAATTAGACCCAGCACTATTGAAGGCAGTTAAGGTAGGCAATTTGCCTGTGTTTGGGATTTGTGCCACGAAAGAACCATGTTATACATTTGTCTCTGCCCATGAAAGCATGCATAGCTCTATGGTAGCGGGTACTTACAACTGAGCAATTGGGGGTTAAGAACCTTGCTCAGGGGCCCACAGTGGTGGCTTGGTCGTGCTGGGAATTGAACCCAGTCTTTCTGGTATTAGTCCAACATCTTAAACACTAAGCCACCACTTCCACTTCCACCTTCAAGAACCCCATCCTGGCATACTTGCTTCAGAACTTTCTTGGACAACGTGTTTAAAGAAATGTATCTAGACATTACCACAGCAACATGAAGTCTAGGCACAGTGGCATCTCCATATAAAGAATGAGAGACAGTATTGGCTGTCATCCTTGAAAAGAAACTTCCTGAGTTAAGGAAGGATGGATATGTAGAAGTGTGTGTCCTTCTGCAATGTTATGTCATTATCCTTAAACATCGGATAAGAACCGAATTTGATCCTGTAGCCACTGGATCTGCTGACTCACTGAATTACATTCAGCAGAAGCTTTCATGCTGCTCAGAAATTTACTAGGGTCCTGGAGACATTCCACTTCAGCACCAAAGCTGATAATCCTTTTGGAATAAGATAACCATGTCATCATAACACCAAGTTACTGTCCCAGTGGCATGTATGGGCATTGTGTGACGTGAGAACCCTGGATCTCAGAGTAGTAGGTTATAGAAATGGCCAGGTTGTAGCTCTGAGACATTGAAAAGCACACTGTTTTTATTTCTGCCTATAACTTGTTACAGATGAATATATAATGTTAATTATGTTTTGAACTCCACTTAAAAATACTAACAGTTCCTTCCAATCACAATAACAACTTAGCCTTTCCAACTCAGCATAATATATGGTTTAAGATTTTTTTTTTCAGATGTGAAACTGTATGCATATTCCACAATTTCCATGATTTAATCGAAACAACTCATTAAATGGTTTAAAAGTATAACCATTTGTTATGGCATGTGAAAATCAGAGCCATACATAAGTTTGACTATTGGTCTGAGAAGTCTAAGAGCATAGCTTTGCTCTGCCAAATTTGTCACTTTCTTCTATTTTCCATAAAATGGACATCAATTTCAGGGGTAATATAGTTTAATAACGTTTGCATGGATAATGCTTTAGGCGTTGCATGTCGGCCATTTACTATGATATTGAGAAATGGCTGAGAGTTCTCCTAATGATACAGTTCTGATAGCTCTAGTTATGTTGTCTGAAAAGAATTATATCGCTGACTTTATCTATTTCTTCTATAATTTACCACCCTCGTAATTCCAGAAATATGGTATAATTTATTGAGGATCATTCATTCATTCATTCATTCATTCATTCATTCATTCATCCTACTACCTGCTTATTCCCTAATTCAGGGTCACGGGGGTCTCCTGGCACCTATCCCAGCACACTGACGGGTCGCCAGTCTATCTCAGGGCAACACATAGACAAACAACCATTCACACACACATTCTCTCCTATAGACAAATTTGAATCACTAATCTGCATGTTTTTGGACTATGGGATGAAACCGGAGTACCCGGAGGTAACCCATGCAAGCGCAGAGAGAACATGCACAGAAAGATGTCCGGTCCGGAGATTGGACCTGGGACCTTCTTATTGTAAGGTGACTGCTATCCATTATGCCACCGCGCCACATTATTAAGGATTAATGCTGATCCATTATGCAGAAACTAATTTTATTCAATATCAAACAGAGTTAGTAAGAAGAGTCGTAATCTGTAAATGGGTGGGTACACAATAGAGAAATGATAAAGCAAACAAATCCAAAAACACTTGTCATAAACTCATAGTCAAAAAGCATGTATGAATCAAAAACAGTAATAGCAAAGCAAAATACAAGACGCTTAGTAAGTTGTATAGAGACAAACGATACTTTGCAATGTGCTTTAAGATAAGATAAGATAAGATAAGATAAGATAAGATAAGATAAGATAAGATAAGATAAGATAAGATAAGTCTTTAGCAGGCGGCGCGGTGGCGTAGTAAATAGCACAGTCGCCTCACAACAAGAAGATCCTGGGCCGGGATCTTTCTGTGCGGAGTTTGCATGTTCTCTCCGCGCTTGTGTGGGTTTCCTCTGGGTGCTCCGGTTTCCTCCCATAGTCCAAAACCATGCATGCAGATTAGTTGGATTGGTGGTTCTAAATTGTCTTTAGGAGTGAATGTGTGTGTGAATGGTTGTTTGTCTATGTGTTGCCCTGAGATGGACTGGCCACCCGTCCAGGGTGTACCCCTGCCTCTCGCCCTATGTGTGCTGGGATAGGAGCAGCAGACCCCCGTGACCCCGGATTTTGGAATAAGCGGGTAAGAAGATGAATGAATGAATGAATGAATGAAAGTCTTTAGCATGATGCTAGTTTAAATAGCGCACCTTTGTCACTTGACCCAGAAGTGGAATAGTGTTGGTGGGTGGGGAAACCGTTCTTCCATTCTAACTCACTTATTTCTAAATTCAGGGTCACATATGGCGAGAGGCAGGGGTACCCCTTGACAGGTCACCAGTCCATTGCAGGGCCATCATAGACAAACAACTACTCACACTCAAACCTATGGGCAGTTAAATTCACCAATCAACCTAATGGTGATTTTAAATTGCTCATAGAGCCCAATGAGCTTGTGTCTGGTTGTTCATATATGTTTGGCTCTGTAATGGACTAGCAACCTGTCAAGGGTGTACACCTGGCTTTCACCCTGCTGCAATAGGCTCCAGCAGACTACCATGAACCCAAATTAAGGTATAATTGGGTTAGAAGTTGAATGAATGAATGAATGAATGAATGAATGAATGAATGAATGAATGAACGAACAAACAAATTAATAAATAAATTAATTAATTAATTGATTAATTCAATGATTTTCTTTTATTATTCCACATGATTTAAGGATTAATTCAGTGTGCGATCCCAACTTAATTTTTTTCTGTCAAAAATTTATAAAATGAATTCAGCCTACATGGAATTTTCACCTCATGAATTCTTTTCACATCTGTAAATGATGTGTTACAGGACATTTACTGTCTTTTTTCTGAAAATATACTTCACTTCACACATAGGTTTATCTCAACTCTGCAGGTTTCCCATAGCATAGTTCCCTGCCTGCATAGAGGGTGCGGCATGCAGGGTGAGCTAAATATTTCATGCCGCTTTTCAACTGGGAATGTCGACCATCACAACCGCAAACTGACTACCACTCTTTGTTCACTGGCAGTATCCATATTTTCCAATGCTCTGAAATGGCCTGCAGTTGTGTTTTTCCTGGCAGCCCTTTTAGTCCTGTAATGTCTCTCAGTGGAAAGCACAATTCTCTCTGGGATAAAGCTAGAGTAAGTAAGTGAGAGCAAAGTAAAGGCGGGCCTTTAATTTGTTTCTGCGGAATCAAATACTTTTTGGGGTTCCTGCTGCCAGTGACATGTAGTCCTAATTGAAACCAGACCAGTGGTCTAACATCACCTCTTTAACCTCAGGGAGAGAAGGAATTTATATTGCACTACCTGAGTTTTCTCATCTATAAACCAAGCTCTCATTTTGCCTCACCTTCTCCATTCCTCCCCTCCTTTCTTTAAACATATATTCTTTTTGCCCAAGGAAGTAAAGCGAATAGGAAAAGTATTTCTTGGCAAAAGGGAACTTAGGCACGGCATGTCTCTCCTGCAGCTGTAGAATTAAAAACAGATGATAAAAAAGAGAAGGATATAAAAGAGTTTAGCAGGATTGAAAGAAGGTACTGGAGGTTTCTTGTTTACATTAATAGGCTAAAGATACAGACATTTACACTGAACAAGGAAATGGTTTATATTTTAAAAAACAAAGATTTCTAGTGTTCAGGATTTAAATGTTCCTTTTTGGCATTAATGTTGATTAATATTGAAGTAAAGCCTATAACAACATAAATACTTCCACATAAGTATGTCTTTCCAAAACAATGCTGCATGAGTGGAAGCACAATTTTCCACAAAGCCCCTAAAGTCCATAAAGACATGATGTGTTATAGATGGACTGGATGAACTGGAGTGTCTGAACAGAGACCTGACATCAACTCCACTGAACAAAATGAAGCTTACCCAAGACCCCCTTATCTAAAATTAGTGCCCACATACTGTTGTGTGTAAATCTCTACAATCTTGCAAATATCAGCACACTAAGCAGTATATTGTCAATAAACATATGAGCATAAAGTGTTCTAATAATTCTGTCCATATGGTGTAACTCATTCTTGGTTACAGGAAAACGTCTTCTCTCATAATTCATTCATTCATTCATTCATTCATTCATTCATTTATTCGTTCATTCATCTTCTTACCCAATAATTTGGGGTCACAGGGATTTACTGGTGCCTATCTCAGCTCACATAAAGCGAGAGGCTGGGGTACACCCTAAACGGATCGCCAGTCTAACTCAGAGCAAAACATTCACATACACATTCACTCCTATTGAGAATTTAGAATCACCAATCGACCCAATCTGCATGTTTTTGGACTATGGGAGGAAACCCACACAAGCTCGGGGAGAACATGCAAACTCCACACAGAAAGATCCCCAGCCCGGGAATCGCCACCGTGCCTCTTTCATTTCCTATCATTCTCTTATTATTCTATGTAAAATTTCAAAATTCTGTTCATTGTCTAATCAGCTCTTTGTGTAATGACTATAAGGAGTAGGATTTACACAAGAACAGTTTCACTGGAATTTATTTGATTTTTATTTGGCTGCTAATTACTTAAAAGATGTATGATTTATTATACATTATACAGAGATTTCAGGTTTTTTTTACTTTAGGCAAAGCACTCTTGGCTATCAAGAATCTTTTGGGCTGGATACTGCATTAACTGTTGGATTTATTTAATTGGATCTCAGATGCAGTCATGCAAAAATATCTCTAGACCATAATTTTAAAGATGCATAATCCATAGTACATTTAGTAGGAAAACCATATCATTTAATTTAATTGATAATTATTTGTTTACTTCTATAAATTCTGTCTGCATTTTGCATTTTAACATTATGCAACAGATCTTGTATTTACTCAGCTTAATTAACTGGCTAACCATGTTATTCAGTGACTAGTATCAAGTATCAAATTTCATTATATATC
>JAOTRA010000003.1:4989045-5003143 GCA_026260255.1 Pseudolaguvia tuberculata | reverse complement strand
TGTGTGTGTGTGTGTGTGTGTGTGTGTGTGTGTGTGTGTGTGTGTGTGTGTGTGTGTGTGTGTGTGTGTAAACAGTTTGGATGCCTTGAGATGGGGTCACATCCAAAGTCATCGTGGAAATGTGATGACTAAGCCCATTTATGACGTTCCAGATCCAGCTTGGCGGGGTGGCATGTACACCTTGACAGAAAGAAAAAGAGAGTGTGGAGGATAGCATCCAAACCCTTCAGGTCCCCACAATCTGCTCCTGTCTCTAAAGAGAACTAACACTGAAATGCCTGATTAAATAAATGGGTTTTTAATCTAGACTTAAATACTGAGACTGGAGCTGATTCTCGAACATAAACTGGTAAACTGTTCCTTAACTTTAGGGCATTATATGAAAACGCTCTGCCCTCTGCTGTAACTTTATTCACATGTGGTACTGATAGACAGTCCGCATCCTTTGAATGAAGTGGGTGTGGCGGAACATAGGGCACTATCAGCTCACTAAGGTAATGACGTTGTTGACCATTTAGCACTTTATAGGTTAAAAGTACTATTAAAAATCTATACGGAATCTCACTGGGAGCCAATGCAGGGTGGATAGAACGCGGGTCATGTGTTCGCCTCTCCTGGTTCTAGTAAAGACTCTCGCTGCTGTGTTCTGAACTAACTAAAGTTTATTTATAAGCTTTGTGGAACATCCAGAAAGCAGAGCGTTACAATAATCCAGCCTGGACGTGATGAAGGCATAAACTAATTTTTCTGCATCATTTAGTGGCAGAATATTCCTAATTTTAGCGAAATTCCTACGGTGAAAAAATGCTAAAAAATTATCTATATGGGCATTCAATAAAAGATTAGAATCTAAGATAACACTTTGACTGTTGCACTTGATGCTACAGACAGACCCTCTGATGTTAAAGTGAGACCAAAAAACTAATTTCTGACTACCTCTGTTCCCAGTAACAGAACCTCTGTTTTTTCTGGATTTAGCAGCAAGAAATTGCTTAACATCCAGTTTATAATGTCCTTAACTGACAGTCTGAGTTTGGTCGAGCTAAAATGTATACCTGCCTGTCATCGGTGTAACAGTGGAATCTAACATCTTGTTTATGGATCAAGTTACCAAATGGGAGCATGTATAATGAGAATAGTAGGGGACCGAGCACTGCACCCTGGGGAACATTATAATTAATGTCTGAACATGTCGAGTAGTCTCCATTTAAATCTACAAATTGATAGAAGTCTGTTAAATAGGACCTGAGCCAGGCAAAAGCCGTCCCTTTTATACCATCTATCTTCTCTAATCTATTTAGGAGAATGTTATGATCTAAAGTGTTGAACGCTGCGCTAAGATCCAAGAGAACTAGCAGAGAGATGCAGCCCTGATCAAAGGCCAATAGGAGATCATTTACTACCTTAACAAGTGCTGTCTCAGTGCTGTGATAAGGCCTAAATCCTGATTGATAAAATTCATGAATGTTATTTTGGTATAGATACGAACGTAACTGCTGTGCTACTACTTAGATAAATGTATATATGCGCGCAGTAATAGCTTAAACATAAAAACGTGCATTAATAAATACAATTAAATGTATATATCTGTCACTATTAAAAAAAAATTCTAAGAAATTGTTTTGTAATTTTTAGGGATGCAACAATACAGATATTAATACTAGCATCAGGCCCGATACTGAGCTCATGTAGTCGGTGGGATGTGTGTAAAAACCCTCTAAAAACGTCTCAAGCTCAGTGGTATCAAAATATTTCAAACTTGATAATGATTCCCCACGCATTGCAGATAAAAATGAATGCTTATAATACAATTCGACTGATTGAAAAAAAATTTGAGAAAATGGCAAGAAATTAACTAGAAAACACAAAACATAGGAGTACCACTAGAAAAATATTACCAGGATGAAAATATACTCATGTTCTATTAAATTAAATTAAATTAGGGCGGAGCGGTGGCGTAGTGTCAAATCCCGGGTCTGTGTGGAGTTTGCATGTTCTCCCCGCGCATGCGTGGGTTTCCTCAGGGTACTCTGGTTTCCTCCCACAGTCCAAAAACATGCAGATTAGGTCGATTGGTGGTTCTAAATTGTCCATAGGAGTGAATGTGTGTGTATGGTTGTTTGGCTATGTGTTGCCCTGAGATGGACTGGCGACCTGTCCAGGGTGTACCCCCACCTCTTGCCCTATGTGTGCTGGGATAGGCGCAGCAGACCCCTGTAACCCCGAATTCGGGAATAAACGGGTAAGAAGATGAATGAATGAATAAATTAAATTAAATTTAATTGTGGATCACAACAAAGTCTTAAAACTAAAGTGAATGTAATAAAATATAGAAACACCTAGTATTGTCTATAGCACCATGATTTCAGGGGGGAAAAAAACATTGTTATAAATTGTAGTTGCCTGGGTAGTTCTCTGCTTATTATAATACAAATGTGCCAGAAATCTTGACTATGCATCTGATTTGATCTGACTCATATTTAACTGGCTGAGGTTGAGAACACACACACATTAGGTCTAACAGGGCATGCAGATGGAGATCAAGATTAAAACCAAATAGAGATAGTAGCATTATGTCTCCATATATGTGTAGCTGTTACGCAATTTAGCATGCAATAAAATTTTATTTTGCAACCAACATCCTCATTCTGAGCTCAATGGAGGTTTGAATCTAGTCAAGAGGAAATTGTTTAATCAAGTCTTTTTCTTACATAAACCTAGGATACGGATTACTTATCTAATCTAATTTAAATTTTATTGCCGGCATTTGTGAAATTCTATCGCCATGTGTAAATGATATACTTTTTTCCGCTTTTTCTATGCAGAGCAGTTTTGATCAGCTTGCGGATTCTGGCCAACATCCTGGTCCTGCTCTCACTAGCAGGCAGCATCTACATCATCTACTTTGTAGTGGATCGCTCACAGAAGCTTGAGCAGCAGAAAGCAGAGTTAACCCTCTGGGAAAAGAATGAGGTCTTGGGTTTTAAAAGTCAAAATTATTTATACACTAACCTTTTTTTTTTCATTTTGCATTGAGCAGTGCAACAAATGCTTATTAAATGTATAAATAAATACCCCCCAAAAATATACAGCCAAGAATGATAATCCAATAACAATAGGAATTGCTATTTTTTGCAGTTATAAAGCATATTGCAACTTGTAATATACATTCTATTATATAAACACTGATATTGATATTAATATTAAAACACCTCCAAATATGTTTAATTAGTAATTAATAGATGTATGCTTAGACATTATGTAAACTATATGTGTGTTAGGTGAGTGTAGTGGTCTCTCTCATTACGATGATTGCTCCTTCTGCATTTGAGTTGGTGTCTCAACTGGAACTGTATCACCCCAGAACCAGCCTTCGATTCCAGCTTGCCAGGTCTGATATAGATAATATATGCCTCAAAAACACAAGGCAAAAACGTTTACCAAATTTACTTGAGTCACCTGGTTTCAGCTCAAATTGTTTGATTTTGCTTTGAATTTGATTTAAACAGGGTGCTGGTGTTGTATCTCGGAAATCTCTACAGTCTAATAATCGCCTTATTGGACAAAGTGAATAGCATGAGCTCAGATGTAAGTGACTTTTTTAAATTATCCTTTTTTTTTAATAGACAAGACAGATCTTTTACTTTTTGACATTTTAACAATTAAAAACAGCAGATAAAGGTGAAAAGATTTATTTTAGACGTTAATAGAAAAACGTAGTCACCTAAATAACAAAGGATCTGCACAGTTTGTTTGCAGTATTTTTGAAATTGGCAAAAAGCATACAGACTCTGGTTAATCAGCAGGCAGAGGACAGTGAAGTTTACTGAGATGTGGTGGCATTTGAACTGGTCCATTTATAATATACAATATTTTAAAACTAAAACTAAAAATGAACTGAAATGAATGTTTTTTCAGAAAATTTCAGAAATAAGCAAAACAAGACTATAAACATGGATAAGGGACATAAGCAACATCCCAATTAACCTGATGAAGGTCCCTAATATGACTAACTTACAGCATATTCATATGTGACATTCAAGATGTTCACCTTGTACTAAGTTTTCAGGATAGCTTTGTTTATTTTGTTTTTGTTGTTGTCTCAGATTCCAGGGAACTGGTCTGACTCGACATCTTACCTGGCCACCATTTCCCAGCCCGTAGAGAACAACCTTTCCACCATTGTCCCAGAGATAACGGAAAGGAGAAATAGTAATTTTACTATGGTTGTAATGGACCTAAACCGTACCACCATTAATGTAAGGCATCATTTTGTGTCTGGGCCATCAGCACCAGTCTTTACTGCAATGAACCAAACGATACTATATGGTAAAAAACAGCAGGATCAGTGCTGGGAGACATATGTTGGACAGGTAAGATTTGACAGGTAAGATTTGCTTATAAGTGAGCAAAAATGTTTTATATATGTATAACATATATAAATAACAAAGAGTTATTCAATATATATTTATAGTGGTAGTAGTAGCAAAGTGGTTAAAGTTTTAGATTGATAATTGGAAGATTGGGGTTTAATTCCGTTTAAACAAGTTGGCTAGTTGCCATTGCTTGGCCCTTGACAAGACGCTTTAACCCACAGTTGCTCAGTTGTATAATGGAATTAAATGTCAGTTGCTCTGGATAAGGACGTGACAATTGCAATGAATGTCAATGTATTTGTTTGTCTATATTTAAACATATTTATATTGTTTAATATAATCATATATAGGCTACACAGTGCCATAGTATTTAGCACGACCGCACTACAGCAAGAAGGTCCTGGGTTCAATTCTCCGGGCAATGGGTCTTTCAGGGGTTTTCTCCCACAATCCGAAAACATGTACATTAGGTTGATAGGTGATTTTAAATTACCCATAGGAGTAGGTGTGTGTGGTTGTCCATCTAAGTGTGGCCCTGCGATGGGCCTTTCCAGGGTGGTACCCCTGGCTCCAGGGCTCCAGTGGACCCCCCCATGATTCAAAAATTAGGAAATATGTGGGTTAGAAGATGAAATAATTAATTATTATATATTGTTCTTGTCAGTCAGCAATATAGAAACAAAAATTTTATACAAACAAGTCTTTTATAAAACATTGTAGCCAGCTAATAAATAGAAGTGAACCCCACTAAATGAAAATTAGTGCATTATGAAAGCAGGTTAAGCAAACCCTCTAATATTGGTCTGACACTTGCAATACTGTTGGGCTGATACCAGGTGCTAGTGCTGGTCAATATTGATTTTGTTCTTGATGCTAATGGTCAACCAATGTAGAGTTTGTTTTAAAAATTGCTATTTAGGCAATTCCAGGCAAGTGTTTTACTATTTAGTATACTATATACTATGGAGAAGTGATTCTGTTCCCTTAGCAAGACCCTTAACTCTTAACTACACACATAAATGTGAGTTGTTCTGGCTGATGGCACCGGTCAAATTCCAGGAATATATATGTTGTGTGCTTTCGTCATTGATACACACCAATTTTACCAAAATGCTGAATAGTGAGGGCCATTATTAACACCAAACATACATATTCACATCATTTAGCAGTTGCCCTTATTCAGAGCGACATACAAAAGGGCTTTTAGTTTTATCTATACAGACTACAGACTGTAGGTCATTATCAAGTATATATTTCCTGGGTCATCTGCAAAGTCAGTTCTACCTGCTGGGGTTTCACCTTTTAGGAACCCCTAATTTTAAATACTTAGCACTACTAACCAAACAACAAACTGTTAACAGCTCTTTAGTAGATTGGTTATAAAGTTAATCATTATCATCAGTTTGCTGAAAAGCTATCATAAATATATTACTGATGCTGAGAGAGGATGATAAATGAAAATGAAGTGTCTTATACTAATTGTTTTTCTTTGGATGGCTACGAAATGACTATGGATTGATTACATGGACACATTGATTAAATCCCACAGCCAGACAGTTACTTAATGAAACTATCAGTAGGCAGAGACAGTGCACATCAATTCTCTATGATGTAATCCATAGCGCTGATTTAATAATCATCCTCAAGTAGCACTTCTAAGAGGAGTAGTGTTACACAAGAGCCCGTGCAGCTAGAGTAAAAGTACCTTTTGCTTATTTTGTTTACAGGAAATGTTAAAGCTCTCAATCATTGACATGATCTTCACCGTGGCCAGCATTCTATTGATCGATTTTATACGGGGCCTGGTGGTTCGGTATCTGAGTGACTGCTGCTGTTGGGATTTGGAAAGCAAATTTGTGAGAGATCTCAAAAGTTCTTTAATTCATACTATGCATATTTTGAGATTGAATGTTGGTTTATACATTCAGAATTAATGTAATAATGTCATTTTTTACAGCCAGAATATGGTGAATTTAAGATAGCTGAAAATGTCCTACATCTAATATACAACCAGGGAATGATATGGTATGTAGTAATGTGAATAAAAAAACTTTACAGTCATTTAATTTAACTGCAAATAATGTATTTGACATTTTAATGGCTTTTTAATAGTATTCAGGATCAGAGCACACTACTGTATCTTTCCACATCGTAATTTTCTGCCCTTTAAAATCTGTATCGCTCGATTTCATTTTACCTATAGTCCACACAAGGACACATTGGCCGTCAGATATGTAATCTGTTAATAATACCTTGTTTTTGGCCAAGGTCCATATCAGCAGATTTGGCATGGAGAAAGCAGTCCAATAGCATATATAAATCTTTATACCCTATCTGTCTCCCTCGCATTATAGGATGGGGGCCTTCTTCTCACCCTGCCTACCTGCCTTCAACGTTCTTAAGTTGATCGGACTCATGTACCTGAGAAGCTGGGCTGTGCTCACATGTAATGTTCCTCATCAGCAGGTCTTCAGGGCATCCAGGTCAGAGAGTGACTCTCAATATTTATATTCAGAGTATGGAATTTGAAAAGGAATGTGAAGTCTACTACTAAGTCTACTAAAATAAGATTTACTATAGCAAATGAATTTCTTTTTTTTTTTCACGTGACATAAGAATGATTAACAGCAACATGCAATGGTATTCCTAAATTTTCAAAAATAGGTTCAATATCTTACATTATACGCTAAATAATCTATAGATGTCAGGAAGCTTTCCATATAAGGCATAACACAATCATACACAGTAAGTTTATAATCCTTAGGATTGCTAATGAATGTGTGGAGACTTATAAATAAATTAATTGATTAATTAATGATTTTATGCAAGTCTGCAAGTCTTGTACAAACAAACTTTACAAAAAAATATACATATAATGTTATATAACGGGGCGGACCGGTTGCCTCACAACAAGAAGGTCCTGTGTTGGACTGGCGACCCGTCCAGGGCGTACCCCTACCTCTTGCCCAATGGGAGCTGGGATAGGCGCCAGCAGACCCCTTGACCCCGAATTACGGAATAAGTGGGTAAGAAAATGAATGAATGAATTTAATATAACACATTCCCTCTTTCTCTCTCTCTTTTTCTCTCACTTTTTAAGTGTCCTCATTTTTAGATGAGTTGATGGCTGGATAGATAGCATTATTATACTGTAAATACCTGCTGAAATTCCCATTTTTACAGGCCATATAAATCTGTGACGCAGTGAACCTTCATTCATTGTATGAGTCAGCGAGTACATATATTTTACAGTCTCTAACTAAATAAAATTAATTTAGCATGAAACATTTTAGATCAAAGTCTTAATGATCCGGTTTAGCTAAATTTCTCGCTTTCTCTTACTTTCTCTCTACTAGCTGTGCTGCTGAGCTCTGTGTACCTCAATCCTTCTTTTGTACTCTGTTGATCGGATTTATTTAATGACCGTGTCGTCATAGACTGTTATAGCCTTATCAGTCAGTCACAGATGTGAGGTAGGAATGCCATCCCTTTTTCCATCCATCTATCATCAGACATCAGGTCTTTTATACCATGAAAACCTGAATGCAGCTAAATGATAGCAGCTCATGAGGCAATACAGTCATCCAAACTGGATCAATGGATGCATTCAAGTGTTTTATAACATCTGTGACAAAAGATTAAAAGAAGTTACATTTATTATTAAGACCATCTGAATTTTTTTTGTTTATTTCATTTCCAGATCTAATAATTTCTACCTGGCCATGCTACTCTTTATGCTCTTCCTCTGTATGCTACCAACTATCTTTGCGATTGTGAGGTACAGGCCGTCACAGCATTGCGGACCTTTTAGGTAAATGAGACAGACTTATAAACATCCATCTGAAACAAAAATTATGTGTCTGTGTGTATGTGGGTGGGTGGGATTGGGTATGCGCAAACTGTTAAAACCACTTTCATTAGATCTCCCTGCTTAATCATTGTCAGCAGAAGCATGCATCCCTGGCATGTACAAATTTTCAAGCAGGTTCAGTTTTTAGCCGTCACTGTATCAAGGAATTCAGGGAGGGACAGCCATTTAATTTCAGTCAGTTTCAGGCAGACTATTGGGCCTAATGGTGGCAGCATCCAGTGTAATACTTTTTGGCATGTTGCATATGAGACCGATGGTGGGTCAAACCCAAAAGATTTTCCCAGTGGGGCAATCCACTCAAAATCAAGCTCAATACTCAAAAATGTATGAATTTGTAAAACAACTATCTGATCTGTCAAACTGAGGAGCTTGCTAATTAAATTTCTAGAGAAAACATGGGATTAAAGACTCAAAAATCTGTTCCATGCATTATGGGATTGCTATATACATTTGCCTGTTATATCCGTTTCAACAATGAAGATTGCTACTTTTTAGACTGAAAGTGGTTAGATCATAATGATATCAAAAACAGACATGCTTATAGTTTCTTAACTTTGTTTTTGTAGGCAGTCGCTTCATATTATATATATTAATATATTATAGCAAACTCCACTGAAGCTAATATGCTATAGCAAAAAACTCTGTTAAGAATTGTACTACACATGAACATGAGTAAATATCAATATCAATCCTATTATATAACATTGCATCATTCTAAACTTTAAATTAGTTTGCTTATGTCTGATGCACTACCTCTACAGCGGTCAAGAGAAGATTTATGATATCATCTCAGAGACAATAGAAAAAGACTTTCCTGCATGGTTTAGCAAGGTGATGAGTTACATTACAAGTCCTGTGGTGGTTCTGCCAGCACTGTTGCTTCTTTTGTAAGTCATGCTAGTATTTATCCAATGCCCAATTACCTCAGGAAAAGTATTAAACAAATACATGATAAAAACAGCTTGCTTTGCTAATGGGTTATCCATGGACATGTTTTCAGCATGCTGATCTACTACCTGCAGTCCATTGCCAGGTCTCTCAAATTCACCAACAACCAGCTACAAATGCAGCTTCAGACTGTGAGTCAATAATCAATAAATACTAAAGTGTAAAATCTAAAATGAAAATAACTTGTATCTTTGATTAGGGTTAAAATGTATTTAATGTTACTTTAATGTCTTTTGCTGCAGTCACGCACAGATGATAAAAAGAAGGTGTTTCAGTTGGCGGCAGGTAAAAGATCTAGATTATTTAGAGAGACTGTGGAGCTGCTAATGTTAATGCGCTAATAATATAAATTACAAACACTATTGAAGTGATGCAAAGTATGTGAAACAGCTTATTTATTGCAAAAAAAAAACATTTTCAAAACTGCAGTTTATTTTCTTTAAATTATTTTTTTAGGTTTTACTGATTGATGTAAACTTATAACCTTGACTGTAGTTTATTGCAAATTTACTGTGTTCCCTGCAGCGCGTCTTCAACCGCCTGAGGGAGCTGAGCAAACACCTGAGCAGGAGAGTGACATAACCAGCATGGAGTCACCAGTCCGGTCCGCTTCACCACAACGCCGTAATGGCAGCATCAACAAAATCCTCTCACCTGGTCGACACAGTAACAGTATACATACTATTGCCCAGTCAGCTTCACGGTCTGATGATAGGAGTCCCTCTATCCTCATGAGACCCAGGCCTAACAGGTCTGTTTTAATACCTACTGCTGTTCTCTGGCCTTTTATCACTAGGTACATTTTTCCATAAACCTCCCAATTCCATCTCTGCTTGTGCAGTGCTTACAGAGTATTCAGCAGCCCCTTCGTTCCGCAGAAAGAAATTCGAAGGGTGGAGTACATCCCTATCAGGTTTGGTATTCTTTTAACAGCTCCCAAAATGCTGTTTGACTAGTCAAAAATCTAATTTGCTCGTATTTTATCTATTTATCTTTATCTATATTTTAGCCTAAGAGCACCATTGAATGAAACAAGTGAGCAATTATTAGAACTTAGTAATATTGTCAAACCACCCTTTAAATCTTCCATCATGCTGACAGCTTTGCTTCATTACAACTTGAGACCACAATTTCATTTTCAAAATGAAATTTCAAAATTACTATACTTAAAAATTCAAAGTTGTTGATGTGTTTAAATAGATAGTTAGGTAATTGACAAATCTAGTTGAATTGAAAACTACTGGGATAATATGAACAACGGATCATAACATTTATTCATTCATTCATTTTCTAACTCATTTATTTCCTTATTCGGGCTCACAGGGCTGCTGGAGCCTAACCCAAATAGGGGTACACACCGGACAGTTCACCACAGAACAGATCGTAGACTGGTTGCTGACTAAAATATTTTTCAATTATATGTGAATATAAAATTGTGATTAACAACATTTAAACAAATTAAACAAAATTTTTTTTGCAGCCAACCTGAATCACTTTAATATAACTGGTCTACAGTATTTGTTCCAATATTCCCAGTACAAAGGGAAGTGGTACTAAAAATTTCTTGCTAGCTACATAATATACCCAGTGTAAATCCAAAGAAGCAAATAGTGAAATCTGTTTATGCATTAAGGCAATAGGAAAAGGGTTAACCTTGTTTTTGTTTTTTTTACCATATTGCCCCTGTTTGTTTGTTTCTCATCTTTAGTTTAGTCAGAAAGAAATATAGGTAATATATCTAGTTTATACCATAGAATTAAGTTACTAAAATCCTCTGTTTCCAGGCATCAGGCTTATTCTGGTCGCTCGAAATCATACCACCACATGGCTTACAATCCTTCTGTGCGTTTCTCTGAGAGTGTTCACTCAGATTCAGTGTTCAGGAAAAGCCTCAGACCTATGCACACAGAGCCCGGAATCGTCACAGCACAGAGCTACCTTGGTCGGCGTCCTCACACAACCAGATATGTAATCCTAAATGAGCACGAGCCGCGCAAGAAGATTATACGTTCCACCATGCGGCTACCGCGGCACTACCGTGTGGTGGATGAGCCTGCTGAGATTGTGGAGCTTTACCCTCGTAATGTGAAGTGTTACATTCCACGGAGTCAGCAGCCCCACCTCAGTGAAGAAGAGGAAGAAGATGAAACCAATGACAATGGAAAGAAAGGGTCATTAGGGCACTCACACCGGCCAAAGTCCCTCTCCGATCTCAATCAGAGATCACCAGCACGCTTTTACATTGGTGAAACTCTGGACAGCCGGCTAGCACGGAGAGTGTATGGAGAAGATGAAGAAGATGATGATTATTTTGAATGGGAGGAGGAAAACCCTCGTAACCGCTCACGGACATGTATTAAAGTCACTGAAACACCACAAAGGCATGGAGAACCTCATATCAAGCCTAAAAACAAACACAAAGGGGAGCCATCACTGACAGAGTCTGATTCAGCCTCGCTGGAGTCCAGTAGTGACCAGCAAAACAGCAGCACTGACCAATACATCCAAGTCATCCACAGTAAAGAGAAATACCTAAAACACAATACCAAGATGACTAAAAAAAAACCTAAAACTAGTGTTGAACTGAACACGACTGGCCCTAAAGACCTAGTATGCTCAAATGTTTGATTACAATAATTTTACTGAATAATGTTTTCAGTGGTTAAGTTAAAAGCACATATTGAAACAACCACCATAATGTGGGAACTTTATTCTTAGTAAATGTCAACAATAATATATTCTCTATACATCATTATGTAATGCAAAAAGTAAATAGAATTATATCTATCTGCCTTTGGTGTAATTGTGCACATCCCTATTGTAGACGCAAGAAACACATTCTGTAGACCACTTTTACATTGCTTTGGTTATTTTACTGATACATTGTGATCACAAATCAGATAGATTGAAATTGTGTAATTGAATTCCTTCCTTCTACATGATAAAATAAAACAATAAAAACAATAAAATAAATCAAGCATGAAATATGCCATATGCAATTATGTGCTCTATTTACTGAACTTTGTTATGTTTAGGACATATATTGTATAGAGCCTAATGTCATTTTATTAGTTAACAAACCAAACAGAGTTTAGGTCTTTACTTGGTAGTCATAAATTCAAAGATCCATTATTGCAGAAGATGAAAATTTGAAGCTTTTATGATCAGTTAAAACTATTTGCAAATACTCTGCAGATATCAGTGAAACTTCATACATCTAGATTTGTATACTGCAAGATGGTTTCTACTGCTTATCGATTTGTTGTAAAAAATAAGGGAGGGATAGAAAGTATACAACCAGAGACTTTTATCTGTCCTTCATGCCTTTTACTTTCCATTTCCCAATTTCATTCATTCATCTTCTTACCCGCTTAATACCTGGTGCCTAATGCTGGTGCCTATCCCAGCCAGGTAAGAGACAGGGGTACACCCTAGATGGGTCGCCAGTACATCGCAGGGCACACATAGACAAACAACCACTCACACACAAATTCACTCCTATGGACAATTTAGAATCACCAATCGACCTAATCATGTTTTTTGGACTGTGGGAGGAAACCGTAGTTTCCAGAGAAAACCGACGCAAGCGCTGAGAGACTATGCAAACTCTGCACATAATTGACCGTGGACCTTCTTCTTATGAGGCGACTGTGCTAGCCACTACGCCACCGCGCCACCCCATTTCCCAATTTTTGTTATTTTATTTGCTGTAGACAGAGCTTCAAGTGATCAGGTTTTCTTCATTTTATTGTACACATTGTGCCTTAAGATCCCTGCTCTTAAGAAAGTACATAATGCTTAAACATAAATATTAAAAACATGACATAAAAATTTATTCCATTAATAAAAGATCTGCTATTATTTGTTAACATTTAAAAATGGTCTGATATGCCCCACTTGATCTAATCTGTCTTCACTTAAAAGATTAGAACTCTATTCCTTAATAAAAATCTGTATTTTTACATTATAAATACTTTTTTTAAATTAGTAAATTACCTGGCATTCCATTTTATTTGGGAATTGTTGCTTCTTCTTTATTTAAAAGAGGAAGACCAAGGAGGAAGTTTATGGATGTGGTGAGGGAAGACAGATAGTTGGAGTGAAAGAGGCAGATGTAGAGGACAGGGTAGTGTGGCAACCCGCTGTGGCGACCTCTTTCGGGAGTAGCTGGAAGAAAGAGAAGATGATGAAGAAGAAGCTACTAGAATATCTTAATCTTTCTTTGCTTATAATACACAATTTACACAATCTCAATCATATAATTGTTAATTATATTATTGATTATTATTTAATTGTTAATTGTGATTATTAAATCATTTTTATTATCACATCCATTCGCAGTCAAATACACGTTGCAATATCTCAGCTTGATTGGCACAGCGCATGCGCGTGATTCACACGCATGCGCGGCACGTGCAGCAATATGTCCCGCTTGGCTGAATAGAAGCAAATGAATGAGTCGTGAGCTTTCGCTTTATTTTAATGAGTGATTTATTGGGTTTATACATGTTGTAACTGTCTTTTTATTCTTTAATGGTAAGGTTTAGTAAGAAGACTGTAAGTAATATTTATGTCATTTGTTATTAGCATTTGCTCAGCCAATGAAAAAAGCCACGATACATTTGTGCAGCATTTTAGGAGCATAAAAAGAGTGACAGTATGGATTATGAAGAAAAGGCCAACTCTGTTGCTGATCTTCTTTTAAAATACAGAAAAGACGATTCCGGCTGGAAAATCTGTAAAAAATCGGTTAGTAAAGCCCCCTTAATTATTATTATTTTTTTTTTTTTACTAATTTACATATTTTACATAACATCCAAGTGACATTAAATTTGTGTGTGTGTGTGTGTGTGTGTGTGTGTGTGTGTGTGTGTGTGTGTGTGTGTGTGTGTGTGTGTGTGTG